>JAULBM010344098.1:0-12439 GCA_032357055.1 Geukensia granosissima
ATACCAATTTTAATGTCTTTGGTTTGACCCGGCCGGGGATCGAACCCACGACCTTCCGCACTCGAGGCGAGCACGCTTACCATTACACCACCAAGGCGGTCAATTTAGATCAAGAGGATTTCTGTGTAAACAGTTTTAAGTCTTATAAAGTTGTGCACCTTTTTTTAACAGAGTAGAACCATTTTTCTCTATATTTATATAAGTTTTTTCAAATTCTTCGTCAATTTTGAAAGTTGTAACAAATCTTTATAAAATTTGCGGATTATATGTGAAAGCAATTTTTTCAAGTAACAAAATTAGCAAGAAGGACATTAGTAACCTAAGGCAATTTTTTCCAAAATGTTCATGTATCCATCATTATATTTCAGTTTTTTTGTCAAAATTCTTTCAGATATATTTTTTTCAATGTTCTTGTACTTCAGCATTCAACTTTATTTGGTTTTCTCCTTCATGAATTAAAATCTTTGTACCTCTTTCTAATTTTTGTTTATATCGATTATACGGTTTATCATACTGACAAGGTTTTCATAGTGTTCATAGTCACACAAACCGTTGACTCGGCTCTTTTTTCATTGCTAAATAAAATAAAATTATTCTTTCAGAAGCTATTCTATCTGTCAACATTATTTCAGTATCTGTCATTAGTCTTGATAAAATTTCAAAAGGGGTTTATAGTGAGACGAGGTTTCAATCTTCTGCATACGTGGCAGAATTCTTGGTCCATACCTTCGTGAACTTCACACAAAAAAGCGCTTGTGATATCTTAAAACTGGCGATATCGAAGAAGACGTTACACCTGAAGAAGTAAAGTGGACATGAATTTAAAAATACTACGTTTTACTGATAAAAGCCATTGCTTACATTCTCATAGTCTAAATACAAAATGATCAACTTTTTATGTGTCTGGAAAGGATTCTTATGCAACAGTGGTCAACTTGAATGTTATCAATGAAACGATCATATGTCATCCTTTTTGCGACATTAGGGTTTCTCAATAAATTTTTGTCAGTTCTGCTTCCGCCTCATAATGGCCATCATCAAGTAGTTCATTATTTTTCCATGCGGAGTACGCAATTTTCTAATAACTATAGTTCTGCAGCTGGTGCAAAAAGTATTTACAAGTTAAAACTATGTACACTTGCATGTAGTCCTGATCGCCAATTTTTATTTTAAAGCAGATAGTGTTCTTGGTGATACTTTATCTGAAGGGAACACATTCCAGTCCCTTAGGGTTCATAGGAAAATGATAACTTGAAAAATATTTCGGTATTTGGAATGAAAGGTGGTGAATTACAGTTGCGGATCGACTAGGTGAAATCAGTATTTAATACGTATTAATTGCTTACTCTTTACTATGTATTGTATAGCTTGTTGTGTCTTGCGTCTTTCCATCTTTGTTGTAGTGTCTTTCATTCAAGAGTATTTAGCATGTTGTCGACGCTTGGTCTATTTGCTTGCTTGCTTGCTTAACGTACCAAGTTTCTCTTCATAAGACCATTTCAGGGGTATGTACATCATTCTGTGTTTTTTTCGGAAAATGAGTACAAAAGCTGACAAGATAATAAAATATACTGTCGTGCCGATTGTACATACTAGGGAGAACCAGTCTCGTCGTCTGGACCACAGAAGGCCGACAATATAATACAGGTAACTTACATTTACATCAAATACACATTTGTGTGGATTCCTATCCCATTTGGCACGATAGTAGCGTCGCTGACAGAGATTTAAGTCTCCGTAGTTCCGCGTCGATGCATTTGAAAACTTTTTGTCGCTACGTTATTTGAAGTGTAATAACGTGAGCAATGTCATATTTTTGTTACTGATTCCATGCTAGTCAGTTTGAAGGGTTATTTGACGCATTTTTTACCTTCAAGTTTACGTCACAAATTTTTCATCAGTTTGCAAATTCACTGTTTCCGGTTTATCGCCATTTTGTCCTTCGTTACGGATGTGGATTTCTAGATTCTGCTCACTGCGCAGACGCAAATCGGAAGTTTATTCTACGTTTTTAAACAAAATAAATACTTTGAAAACTGTACGTTTCTTGGTGTTTACAATTGAATTTGAGTTATTTTTAATAAAGTTTGATATTGTTTAAACATTGTATGCATAGTTACATGCGGAGTGCAGACAGCATTACATTTAAATGATGTAATACCCCATTGCCACATTTATAGAACATAAATTTTACTATTTTATACTTGTAAAACATTTCTGGACTACAACATTTCACATGCCCAGTGGAAACATAATAAAACCACTTCAAAACATATTGTGTTCACATGAAAGAAAGTAAACATAGCATACAAACAAATATACAAACAACAAAATAGTTCATATGAGTAGTTTGTAAATTAAAATAAAATAAAATAAAATAAAATGGCGGGTAAACAAATCAACTTGCAGTCTGTGACTCTCGAACAATTGGCATCAATTGAAGGTGTTACTAATGACATGGCAGAAAAGATTTTAGCAAAACTTTCTGAAACACAATCTCTTGACATAAGTGATTTGCAGGAGATAACTGCAATTGCTCGCGATAAGTGGGCAGAAATTTTGTCTGCAGGGGAGACTGTCTTACCCAATATGGAAAGTCAGAATTGTCGCTACGACAACTGTATGAGGAGTTTTTGGCAGAAAGGGAGGCCAGTGATAAAAAGATGGCGGAGTTAAATGAAAGAGTCAAGAGGAGTGATGAACGAGTTGCACAGATTTTTGATAACTTGCAGAAAATACAAGGCGAGCAAGAGGAAATGAGAAAAGAGGCAGATGTTAATATGGGCACAATTCAAAATCATTTATTGCAATAAGAACGCCGTATAGATGAGAAAATAGAGGCACACACAAAACAACTGGAAATAGTGACCCATGATAGGTTTAATGAGTTGACCCGGAGGTTAGACAAAATTGACGCTACTGCAGACGCTAGCACAATTCAGTTCAAGAGTGCAGTTGAACAGCAAGCCTCATTTCAACAAATGGCATCAACAATTGGAGAATTAGTTAATAGGCGAAACAAAGAGGTTGCAAGCGCTGTTACTGAAACCCCAGTTAGGCCAAGACAAAAACTTCCACAACAGAGAACAAGTACTCCAACACTTTCCACATCTGTATCTGACAATCTCCATGTCATGGGATTGTTACCAGTATACCATCCGGAAACCATGTCTCTGGGTGCTTATTTGCCTAGGTCTAGCATGGCAACCTCAGTTTAAAAAAAGATGGGTATTTTACCTGGGCCCTTGGCCCTGTCTGACAACAATACACAAGTAGAAGGTAAAGATAAAATGCTGGGGCCCTCAGCCCCGAATAACACTACGACAGCCGGGATCAAAACGTCCATTAATCAATATGTTTCACCAGCATCCCAGAATGTGTCTTAAGTTCCAGTGGAACAATACTTGCCTGGCCCACAAGAAAAAATTCCATGGCCAGTAAGTAGTACAGTGAGTAGTAATGTGCAGCCAGCATTATCTCTCGCTGGCTATCCCCCAGTAAGTAGTAGTGTGCCACCAGAATCATCCCCTGCTGGTTATACCTCAGCAAGTAGTAATGCGACACCATTGACATCCTTTGTTGGCTATCCCATGCCTCCACCGACGCAGAGTTATACCGAAGATTCCCATATGATGGCATCAAGGCATTTTGTCCCAATGGCTTTTCACTCCCCGCCAGCCTTTATGACCCCTGTCTTGGCTGCAACATCCTCCGCGGGTCCGCAGTCTGCTACCACATTCGGGTTGCCAGCAGCATAATAAGATGACACGCAAGACCGATCAAGGAAGAGGCAGCGCAAACCAAGAGAGCACTATGATAGTTCATCGTCAGACTTGTCTCTTGATAGAGAGTATACAAGGTGGCAGGAAAATTCAGGCGCTAGGGATAGAAGTCGAAGCTCACAGCTGCCAAAAATGCAGGTTTATAGTGGCAGATGATCATTAACCTGGGAAGCCTTTATTTATCAGTTTGAACGGACGGCTGGCAGGAGACAATGGGAAAATCGTAAGAAAGTTTGCCGTCTACTCGACTGTTTAACAGATGTGGCCTTAGAATATACCCGTAAAGTAAATGTAGATGATGACTACAAATCTTTGCGCAAAGCAATAAAGCAAAGATTTAGCCAGAAGGATGAACCCGTATCTGCTAGACGACAACTGCAATACGTAAAACAGCAAGAAGTGGAAAGTCCCGAAGAATTTGCCGAAAGGGTGCATTTTATTGTTATGGATGGATACGATAGATCTAAGAACACCGTGATTGACCAGATTGGGACGGAAGCATTTTTACGTGGATGCCGAGATAAAGAGTCTGCACGGCATATCATCGAAAGAAACCCAAACTCAATCAACAAGGCTTTAAAGTTGATGAAAGCCTCTATTGCTAATCAACGCGCAATCTACGGGTCTAGAAGCCCAAATTTTGCTCATAGACAAGTATCGTTCGTTGATAGCAGTAACAAAATGGAAGAAAGAGAGAAGTCTACTGATTCTCCACCTCAAAAGAAAGTACGAAATTTAACCGAAGTCGTAAGCAATTTGGCTGGGATTAAGATCTCGTCAGAACTGAATATGCGAGGGAGGTCACCGTATAGGGGCCAACGATTTAATGACAATAGGTACCGGTCTCCAACTCCTCCAGTATCACATAGATCATTTAGTCCACAGCGACCACGTTCTCCATCACCAGGTTTCAGACCAAATCAAGATAGACTAAGACGAGACTCTGGTAATTTCAGACAACGGCCCCCTTCATTGGATAGTGTCAAACCTTCAGGATCGGCATCAGAAGCAGATAGACATTTAAATGGAAACGGATCGGGCCCACTGGCCAACGCTCGATCCTAAAAACCAATGGCCAAAAGAAGATTCCTCCAGATAAGCCATCTCTGGGGCCCTCGGCCCGATTGAACTTCCTGTTACACTCACTGACACACACTCGTGTCTGATGATGTAATTCTTGGACTTGACATATTGGATTCGTTAGGTGCCATTATCAACCTTAATGCACCTTCAGTTACATTAGGCACCAGAACTGTCAAGGCAACCTTGGTGGAAGGGTCAAATACCAGTTGCCTGCAGAGACTAAAACGTGTAAGACGCACCATTACAGCTCCACCAAATACAGGAATGACAGTCAGTGTTGACACTGGTCAATCCCCAGATAAAGAGTACATGCTGGAACCATCACCTGTAGCAGGAGGAATTTTAATATCACATGTTGTTGGAAAGGGACAGTTATGCCCGGTAACGTTAATTAATGATGGGAATAGATATGAAAAAATCAAGAAGGGTACTCCACTAGGTTATCTGGAAGACATTGAACATGTGCAAGATGAGAGTTGTGAAGACGGCCTTGTTTTGACAGTGAAGCGTGGAGTTGTGGATACTGGTCAATCGGAAGCTACACAAGAGGCACAAGAACACATTCATTTACCGCCACATTTGACGGAGCTTTACGAACGCTCATGTGCTAACCTAGATGTTGAAGAACAAAGGAAATTAAAGAAGGTGTTGATGTAGTATCAGGATGTATTTGCCCAACATGACTTGGGTGTTTGACTGCAGTTCAGCATAAGATAGACACTCAAGACCATGCACCAGTTAAACACCGGATGAGACGAACTCCCCTCGGTTTTCAGGACTTAGAGAAGCAGCATTTGGACAAAATGTTGAAAGCTGGCGTAATACAACCATCAACCTCAGAATGGGCTTCAGCCCCGGTTTTAGTGCGAAAGAAGGATGGAAGTGTACGCTAGTGTATAAGCTACCGATCACTAAATGATCGTACTGTCAAAGACTGTTTTCCTCTGCCAATCATCGGGGATTGTTTAGACTCCCTCCAAGGCAACACCACGTTTAGCACACTTGACCTAGCTAGTGGTTATTACCAAATCGAATTGTCTCAAGATGATAGAAAGAAGACTGCCTTCATAACTAGGTACGGTCTGTTCGAACACAGCAGAATGGGCATGGGGATCTGTAATGCCCCGGCAACGTTCAAGCGGGCCATGCAATTGGTTGTGAGGGGTCTGACGTGGACACAAGTTTTGGTATATCTGGATGACGTAGTCGTACTAGGTCATGACTTCGAAGATGGACTGAACAATTTGAAAGCTGCACTGGACAGTTTCAGACAGTTTACATTGAAACTGAAACCTAGGAAGTGCCAGCTCTTTCGGCGGGAGGTTGAATTTCTAGGCAAGCTGGTCAATGCTGATGGTGTATCTGTCGCTCCATCCAAAATAGAGGCAATCAAGAAATGGCCAGCCCCCACGTCAAAGAAGGAATTGATGGCGTACCTCGGATTCCTGAATTACCATCGTGACCACATATCAGGGTTCGCTGAGCTGACAGCATGTTTATATGAGCTGGCACACAAACCAGGTGAAGCTGAGTGGCAACCGTTACATGAAAAGGCTTTTCAACGATCTAAGAAAGCCCTTCTTGTGCACCATGCTTAGCATACCCTTATCCACACGACAGATTCATACTTGACACCGATGCTTCAGACACTACCATTGGTGCCGTTTTGTCGCAACTTCAGGACAGCAAAGAGAGAGTAATCTGTTATGCTAGCCATGTTCTTTTGAAGCCTCAAAGACGCTACTGCAACACTAGAAAAGAGCTCCTCGCTGTGGTGAAATTTACACGGCATTTCCGACATTATTTTCTTGGCAGACGTTTTATACTTCGAACTGACCATAACAGTTTGGTATGGCTGATGCGCTTCAAACACATAGAAGGCCAGTTGGCTAGGTAGCTAGAGGAAATGTCCACATTTGACATGGAGATAGTCCATAGACCAGGCAAGAAGCATGCTAACGCTGATGGGCTGAGTCGCATTCCCGACAACCTGCCAGAGTATGAATTCTACCATGCTGGGTCAGATCCACAGACACTGCCTTGTGGTGGATGTGCTTATTGTCTCAGGGCTCACAACCAGTGGAGCCGATTTGACAATGATGTGGACGATGTAGTTCCCTTGGCTAGCAAAGTAAATGCACTAGTAATACGTTCTGCAACCTTAGACCTAGAGGCTAGTCCGAACATGACGCCTGACCAAGGGCCAACGGCCCTGGCACAAAACAGCGATGACTTGAATCATATCCTAGGGCACTCGGTCCTGGAAGATAAACTACCAGAATTGGACACCACATTACCATATTTAGAAGGTAACCCATGTAGTAATTGGGCTTCGGCATACCAACCTGAACAACTGAGTACATTACAACTCCAGGATCCAGCTTTGGCACTAATTCTGAGATGGCTTGAGAAGAAGAGCGACCCTACACCAGAGCTTAGGCTGCATAGTAGAGCTACGAGAGGTCTCTGGTTATGCAGGGTATGTTTTATAATGTGCAATGGAGTCCTCTACTATGAATTTATTGGCTGCTCTGACAAAGGGTTATGTTAAGTGGTGCCAGATGCCTTAGAGAAAGAGGTCTTAAAAAACTGCCATGATACTAAAACATCTGGACATCTCGGACAGAAAAAGACATTGGAGAAGTTGAAACAATCATGCCTGTGGTACAACATGAGGAAGGACTGTGAAAAGTACGTCAGCACTTGCTCTGTTTGCAATCAGAATAAAAAGGCTCATATTAGACCTAGGGCCCCTTTGGAAGAATTTCATGCTGGCTATCCCATGGAGAGAGTTCATCTTGATATTTAAGGACCATTCAATACCGGCAACAGTGGCAATAATTATGTGTAAATGATGGTAGACCAGTTTACCAAGTGGGTTGAGATGGCCGCTTTGCCCGAGCAGACTGCCCAGCTAACCGTTGAAAAGTTCCTTGTCCATTTTGTTGTCACCTTTGGCTGTCCCCTGGAGATCCATACCGACCAGGGTCGCAATTTCGACAGTGATTTATTCAGAGCTCTATGTAGTGCATTGTCGGTAGCGAAAACTAGAACCACTCCATACCACCCTTCTTCCAATGGACAGGTAGAGAGATTCAACACCATTGTGCTGGGAATGATAAGATGTTTTATAGAGAAAAAGAACCGTGACTGGGATAGAGGCCTTCCATTCTTGGCTATGGCCCTGCATTCGATGGTGAATAGACAGACAGAGTATACCCCGAATCAAATGATGCTAGGCCGGGAGACCATTCAGCCTGTACAATTGCTGCTCGGGATACCGCAGAATGGTCAAGAGCGAGTGTTTCCTAGTACATGGGTGACACATTTGGTAAAGAATATGCAGAAGACTCACGAATTCGCTAGACAACACCTCCGAACCTCTCAATTAAGATAGAAGAAAGATTACGATCTTCGGGTAGTTGAACACCGGTATCAGCCAGGAGATTTGGTCTACAAGGCTGACTACAATTGGACAGAGTAAAAAGCTGCGATCACATTGGTGTGGACTGTTCCTTGTTGTGTCAAGTAAACCACCGTTATACAAGTTGAGGGGGCGTAAAGGAGATTCTGTTGTTCATCATGACAAACTGAAGCGATGCAATGACAGAGATATTCCTACTTGGATTAAAAGACTAAGACATGCATTTTTCAAGACAGAGGATAAATTTGACGAAAGTTGGGATGTCCTAGATGACACCATTCCGTATGGTTTTGATATGGATATCCAGGAGCTATTTGAACATGTTATGCCTACGGGCGATAACCCTGTCGAATTTCATTGGGGATCCCATGAGGCGGTAACTAGCAGTTATATTACCCATGACACACCCAACAACACACACACAACTACTGACACATCTACAAATACACTTAACGCTGTCTGCACTCCAGCTGATGATTGTTCCCAAGAACTAAAGGGTACAGGTTGTGAGAGCATGGGTAAAGTGGATGACCAAGAAACTGATATTTGTACTTCTGATTCAGATGTTGATCATTTGGGAATAGGACCCACGGCCCTGCCCAGATCTAGGTATGGGAGGCCCATTCGGTGTCCTGTACGTTTTGCTGATTAAGGATGGTATACCTTTTTCGTGTGAATATTTTAAATATATAATATATCTTTTTGCAGAAGAATGATAATGGTTTTTATATTACAGTATGGATTCATCAGAGAAGGATGTGCTGTCCCTGAGCCCGCATTTTGAATGGAATGATGGCTCATCAGATGACACTGATCTGGATGCCGCAGAATTGCTCACAGATGAGGTTGGCTCGGAAGACAGTATTGGAGACAATGAAGCTGGTGAGATGGCCTGTTCATCTTCTAGGGCCCCCGGCCTTGTTGATGAGAAGGAGGGTTTTACGGAAGAGCCTGATGCTGAAAGTGCCTATGAAGAGCCAGTTCCAGAAGGTGCCTGTTCTTCGCCTAGGGCCCTCGGCCCTGTTGAGGAGCAGGTCAGCTCTGACAAAGAAGTGACACTTACTGAGGGTCATGTACCTGGGAGTGATGAAAGGGTCGTCACCATTTCAAAAAATAGGCTGAGGGAGTGTCCAGTTTGTGGACTCGTGACCCGAGAAAAGATGCGACGCCATGTTCTTCGGTCCCATCTGCCATGGTACTGGTCTGGAACAACAGCATGCTGGGATTGCGAAGAACAGGAGACACAGGCATCCACGCTTGCCCGTCGCCACACCACACAGCACCAAGTTGGATGCCTGTTCGACGAGGAACATCTGCACCTTTGGTGGCAGTTAGTAAATGGTTCCCTTCATCTGGTAAAGAGTTGGTTCAGTCTAGACAGCCTTGAGGAATTGCGCCAGTATGTCCTTGACAAGCAGCTGCAGGAAGTGGTTTGTGGTGAGTTTGGTGAGCAGGAACACCAGCTGCTCCTCTTCTATGTCCAGGCATATAGCCCTAATTGACTGACACACCTCACGGCAAAGCCACCGAATCACGTCATCAGCCTGACAAAATGGGAAATCATGGCAGCATTACTGTGCTGAGTTGGACCTCGTCACCACCAGGCCTTGTTGGAACATCGTTCCGCTCTGACATATGAGGGCAAAGACATTACTGCTCATATCGCCTCTCCTTCTGAACCGTTTTGGTTTGTAGACAGCCACTTTCATTTGGATTTAGTTTTGAAACGGCTCCATTTCAGGAATTTTTTACAGATGAGCTCCCATATCGTCCCACCAGACAGCAACAATTGCTTATATTTTGGGATTGCAAATTATGTGTTCCCTCGTCACTGGAATAACTGGGCGTAACAGGTTGTATCCTTTGGGATTCACCCACATGAAGCTGCTAGGGGAGTGACAAGGAAACAGCTAAACGACCTTGTAGTGCTGCTGGGGAACTTCAGATGTGTTGCCGTTGGTGAAATAGGGCTGGATTTTACTACTCGTTGCTCGTGCAGGAGATGTGTAACCCCCAACAATGTCACCAACATATTCGGAAGAACCAGGAGGAAGCTTTTGTGGACATGCTGCGAATGCCCAACGTTTACATCTACCGGTCATCCTGCAATGTAGAGACAATGGTACCGGGGCGGCTGCTGCAAGAGCTTTGGAGATAATACGCAGTGGTTTCATGTGCCTCAAATACCATAGGCACTGTAACGACGGCAGTCTTGAAGAATTACAAGAGTGGCAGACACTTCCACATATTGTTTTTGGTATCACGGGCAAGTTCATCAGACAGGCGTATATCAATGAGGTGATTCCGAGAATTCTACCTCACCAGCTGGTTTTGGAAACAGATTCCCCTTTCTTGTCACCTGTGACATGCTGTGATGTAAACCAACCATGGAATCTTAGAGAAGTGGCTGTACCTGTAAGCCAGTTGAGGAACGTTCCGTTAAACATTTTGATGTGGCAAGTTAATGACAATGCCATGAGATTCTACGGAATTCCAAAGTCCAGTCAGGATGTGCTACACTGGGGCCCCAGGCCCCGATATCATGTTCTATTTATTCTATTGGATGACCATTTTATATTATGTACATAGTGCGAGCAATTGTGTTTGTTCTAATACATTCCTAAGGAAGGACATTTTATAAACAACATTGTGTTATGCTACGTTTGGGACTTGTGCATCTCTGCCACATTTTAAACCCGTTGCATACTGTGAGTTTCTGTATTGACAGTATTATAATTCGTTATTAAGCTTCTTTTTCAGTTTCGGTATAAGACTGGTTCTACAAAGACGGGGCGGATGTCGTGCCGATTGTACATACTAGGGAGAACCAGTCCACATTTTACAGACTACCCATGATCCATTGCTCGATGTGACGTCACTCTACTTTCCTACTGTTGCAGAATCCAGTTGTTGACTTTTGTGAATTACCTGTGTCTCGTCGTCTGGACCACAGACAGCCGACAATATTATTACAGGTAACTTACATTTACACCAAATAAACATTTGTGTCGATTCCTATCCCATTCGGCACGATAATATAACCCTACAAAGGAGTCAAGTTGTTTCCCCGTCAAGGAAAGGAATTGATAACTAAACGATAAATGTTATGTTCACCGTTTCATATTGAAATCGGACTAAAAAGTTTCTAAGATAAAATAAGCGTTTACATTTCAAATCGAGGTACAACGCATTGATCCCCACACCAGCGTCTTTTGATATAATGTTGAATAAGTAGTAAAGTGTACGAACCTCAAAGACGGCTAAATACACGATCAAACTAGAAAACAGTTTGTTGTAGCATTTCATAGTTGTTGTAAAAAGGTAATCTAGTCACATTTCTGTTAATTATTTGTTTTTTAATGGTGAAACCGTCCTTTTTGTGGAAATTCGCGCTTTAACATTATTGTCTTGATTCTCTTTTAAATATACTAAATAAGTATGGATATCCTCATTTAAAAAATCGTTGAATGTGCTGAGCGTAACATATCTATTGATCTTAGCCAATATAGCTGATTTTGGAAGCTTACCACGACAAATCGAGTAGGTGTATGAAAATTTTAAAAGATAGTCCTTCAAAATCTGGATAAAATGAACAAATGAATATCGGAATGTTTTAAAATTCATTAAGCGTTTTCTTTTCTATAAATTGAAGTGGTCTACTTGACTGTTTTCCGTGTAATAATGCCAGGTAAGATGATTCAGATGTTTTTTTCGATACCAGTTTTCAACATCTACTCAAACAAATGATACCGACTTCCGCATATCAGTTCACTATTGCATGTCAGATCAAAGCTGAATAAAAAAATCATTAGCTAATATTTATTTTATGTTGCAAAAGAAATCATATTTCATGTTAAAGTTCACAAGTCTTGCATTGTACAAATATTGAAATTTTGTGTATTAATTTACCCAAATACTTTTTTATATGCAATATAATATTTTGGTCCCCCATTCCCTAGTAAGAATAGGAGTTTTTCAGCCATTTGGGAAAATATACCGACTCAGTAGTGCCAATTTTGTTCATTTTGGAATAATTTAAACAATGTCTGAAAAATACTTGCAATCGGAAAACACCTTGGTATGCATCACATTCGCACGGAACTATATGCCCTTCCTTTTTCAAAACTTCATTCTTTGTATAAATCATGTT
>JAULBM010344109.1:0-12439 GCA_032357055.1 Geukensia granosissima
AAAGAACAATTAGTTGAACTTCTACAGGTCACAATACATACACAAAGTTGTCTGAAATAATTTCAAGTAAATTGCTTCTACCAATGTTGGTTTAAAAACAACTACGGGTGGTTGACAATGATGAATTTAAACATCTATGAACGGATAACCTCTTGCTGTAAATTGCATCTTTGGGTGGGTACCTGAATTCTAAAGGGCCTTCCCCCCATCCCATGTATATTTAAATGGAACAGCCCTTAGATAGAATTTGTTTTTATTACAAAAATAAGATATGCTCATAAGATAAACTTGTCTTGCTGAAATTTTATATTTTAGGAATATAAAAAGGTACAAAAATGATAAATGTAGTTATGACAAAAAAAATTTTGAATATCTAAAAAATATTTTATGCATTACCTTATAGAATCCTGGATATGCTGGTCGACAGGAACTCCCAGAGAATCTAAAGTTGAACTTCCGTACTGTAGCTATGATGGTTCCTGACAGACAAATTATCATACGTGTCAAACTGGCTAGTGTTGGTTTTATTGAGAATATTGTGCTAGCTAGGAAATTCTACACATTGTACAAACTCTGTGAGGAACAATTGACTAAACAGGTAAACAGTTCAGTTACAAACGATGTTATAACCTCCCTTTATCTGACTAAACTTTATTTACACTTACTTACTGTAGATACATGTTAAATTCTAATCTTTGGTTAATTGTGTTATATATTATAAATTACATTTTTTTGTCAGTCTTACAAATAAACATAAATCACACGTTGTGATCAGAATTTACTAAAAGTGCATATAATTTTATGTTCACATTGGCTTAAATGTAATGAAGTCAACTTTATTTCTATATTTAAGATCTTAAGCTACTTTAAAAAAAATTTAAATATTAGAAAGATATAGCTTAAAAATTTTTAAAAATATTTAGAGTCTTCCTTATATAGGCTTTCTAATTTCTTATTTAATAGGTCCACTATGATTTTGGACTGAGGAACATTTTGTCAGTGTTGAGAACACTCGGTACTGTAAAACGTCAAAACAAGGATGATCCAGAAGCCACATGTGTAATGAGGGTTTTACGTGACATGAACTTGTCTAAACTGATTGATCAGGATGAACCACTGTTCTTGTCTCTGATCAATGATTTGTTCCCTGGTATTACCCTGGACAAAGGAGGTTATCCAGAACTGGAGGCAGCAATTAACAAACAGATTGAAGATGCTAAGTTAGTCAATCATCCAGCATGGACACTTAAATTGATTCAGTTGTTTGAGACACAGCGTGTCAGACACGGTATGATGAGTCTTGGACCCAGTGGTGCTGGCAAAACCTGCTGTATCCATATTTTGATGAAAGCTATGACGGATTGTGGGGCACCACACAGGGAAATGAGAATGAACCCAAAAGCTATTACAGCTCCACAGATGTTTGGACGTTTGGATGTGGCTACCAATGATTGGACAGACGGAATATTCTCTACTCTTTGGCGTAGAACTAACAAGGCGAAGAAAGGTTTGTTTAACTGTTACAGCCATTATTTTAAATGATTTTAAGTCTCTCTAACTGCATAAATCATATTTTAATTTATTTTTATAATAAAGTTATATGTACAATATTTCACATACTTAACTTTGAAACAAATGATTCAGTAGAATTTGAGATCAACTGAGTGACTCAACTTGGTCAATCATGCAAGTGGTTAATGTAACCTGACATAATCAGTCATATAAGTTGTTGACCTCATTTTTGAGTTCATTATACATCTGTCCACAATTCACTTTGGCAAGTTTGATAGGACTTATGGGAAGAATGGTCCTTATCTATTCATTAAAATTTAATCTGGCTGTGGTCTCATGGCTGCAATTAATAAAACATAAATTTTATTAAAAAGTTCTTTTTAAAATTAAAGTATATGAGTATTGTATTTGATTAAGGTAAATTTAACAGCATACACCAGCAGGATGTTAATGCTGTAACTATTTTTACAGGAGAACATATTTGGCTGGTATTAGATGGCCCAGTAGATGCTATCTGGATTGAGAACTTGAACTCTGTATTGGATGATAACAAGACCTTGACCTTAGCTAATGGTGACCGAATCCCCATGGCTCCCAATTGTAAGATTATATTTGAGCCTCACAACATTGACAATGCATCCCCAGCTACAGTGTCCAGAAATGGTATGGTGTACATGAGTAACTCTGGACTGGATTGGAGACCTATACTGCAGGTACAGTAATGAGATCAGGGGCTTGCTATCCGACTGTTTAAGCAAAACTTTGCTAAGTGGATAAAGTTTTAAAAATCAAATGTAGAACTGGAATTTAGTCTTAAAAAATGATTAACAAATGAATACAAATGTATATTTTATGTTACATTTATATGTGAATCAAATGTTAAAAATAATCTTCAAAAACCAGTTTGATCCCAGTAATATGTTTTTTCTTCAGAGCAAACACCCCAGTGAAATAATGATTTGATTAATTTGTGAGCTAACAAATAGAAACATCATTTAAAACATCTCACTCAGCATGGTCTAGTAAAAAGCAGAGATTATTCATCATCACTCATTCTAAATTCATGACATTAAGAAACATTCAATCAGTCAATTTTTACACCCTCACAAAATTTGAGTGGTATAAAGGAATCACCCTGTCTGTCTGTCCACAGACTGAGCAAGTGCATTTCCTCTTTCAACGGATTTCAATGAAACATTATACATGAAGATAAGACCCAATGTTTAGATATGTAAATAGATAGAAATTCATCTCAGCTTATTCCAAGGGCAGATAATCCAGGGGGCAGGAATAGACATAAGACCCAATGTTTAGATATGTAAATAGATAGAAATTCATCTCAGCTTATTCCAAGGGCAGATAATCCAGGGGGGAGGAATAGTTTGTGAGTTTTGTATGACTTGTTTTTAAGGCCAAAGAAAAATACAGGTTATTATTGAATTATTTCTTTTTAATAAGTATGATATTCAATTCATCTTTAAAGTTCTGTTGAACAACATAAGTTGTGTTTACCTTCATATGCACAATTGTTTACTATATTACTACAAGATTTACAGAATTGTGATATATTTCATTTTAAGGCTTCATGAACCTTAGTAGGTTGACAAGACATAAATTTGACTATATTTTACTTTTAGGGATGGTTGAACTTAAGACCAGTGGGTGAACGAGACATTATAATGGACTTGTTTGACAAATCCTTCAACCATGTGTTAAACTATGCCACAACATCATTCACATTTAAGATGGATGTCTTAGAAGCCTTTATCATCTCACAGGTATGTTAGAAAAAAATAAGTATTCCTTCTTTTGACATAAAACTCAGAACATGTTTAAATAGTTGTAAAACCAGTGTAAAATGCTCAAAAAATTATTTTAGTGTTTTGAATAGTATGTTTGCCAAAATTGTGATGTAAAAGTCCACCATTTCTGTTCAGATGACATTGGAGTAAACCATGACTTGACAGTTTGTTGTTAATTTAGAGTGTTCATAAATTCCATAACTTGCACTTAGTTGAATTCTTTAAACTTGGATATTTTGGTGTTTTTTTGGAAGACTTTGTTTGTTTCCATATAAAGGATTCCACAACAAGGGGTTTCTCCTCGGGACCCTACTCCTGTTTTGTGAAGGATTCCACAACAAGGGGTTTCTCCTCGGGACCCTACTCCTGTTTGGTGAAGGAGTTTGGGTTTCTCCTCGGGACCCTACTCCTGTTTTGTGAAGGAGTTTGGTTTCTCCTCGGGACCCTACTCCTGTTTTGAGTTTATGGAATCCAAGCCTTTGTTCAATTGGTTTCTGTTTTTTTTCACTTTTGATTGTTTCCACATTGTCTTGTCTTTTTTGATTGTTTCCACATTGTCTTGTCTTTTTTGATTGTTTCCACATTGTCTTGTCTTTTTTGATTGTTCACTTTGGATCTCAAGATGAGTATTCTGCACTGGACTTAAAACAGTTCCAGTTTCAAGAATTTAAAAAGATTCATTGAAAGGACTTTAAAGAATGTTCAAGACATTTAAATATAAGCTTCTGGTGCTTTAACATTATGCTCATCCAATAAAGAAGATGTGGCATGATGGTCAGTGACACACCCATCCAAAACATATATAAAACAAACTTAACATCAAAAATAAACAAAGATTTTTTGTCTTGGGTTTTCTTCTATTTATGAGACAGCCAATCAAAATTTATTAATTACAAACATTAACATCATTCCTTTATATCTACAGAACAGACTAGGTTAAGTTCAAATGAACAATTTAACAAATAAGCTTTATTGATTCCCAGGCGACCAAACTTCTGAATGGACTGATCCCATCAAAAGATGACAGGGAAGCAGTCACACTGAGTTCAAAACATGCTGAACGTTTGTATGTGTTCACTTTAATGTGGTGTGTTGGGTCTTTCCTTGAATGGGATGACAGAGTAAAGATGGAGGAATTCCTACGAAACCATGAAGAATTTACTCTGGATATGCCAGTTATTTCCCCTGATTCAGATGATACCATATTTGATTTCATGGTGGATGTTGATGGTATGTGTTAAAATGAAATCCTGGTCATGATATTTGAAATTAGATGTTGTAATTGTTAAATAGTCTGCAAAGTGTTGGAAATAAAAGTTTAAGATTAATTGTCATTGAAATAATTAAAAAGTAGAGATCATTGTGTTAAATTATCTAGATATGGAAGTTACTATGACATGATGTATTTGAAAATGAAAGTCAAATAGGTTTATGCATGATACGGTAAAAGTTTGATATTTATGGATTTTTTTTTTTTACTATCTTTACCTACATGGTTTATTCACAAAAATTCATATCCTCAATTTACAGGAACCTGGAGTCACTGGAATAAACATGTGAATGAGTATATCTACCCTTCAGACCACACACCGGAATACAGTTCAATTCTGGTTCCTATGGTTGACAACGTGAGAACAGAATATCTGGTTGATTTGATTGCCAAGCAAGGGAAAGCAGTGTTATTGATTGGTGAACAGGGAACTGCTAAGACTGTGATGATAAACGGTTATATGGCTAAATATAATCCTGAGTACCACATGGCCAAACAACTTAACTTCTCATCTGCTACTACACCATACATGTTCCAGGTATGATTGTACACAGTCAAACTGTCTCAATACCATACATGTTCCAGGTATGATTGTACACAGTCAAACTGTCTCAATATTTGCCTGAGTAAAACCTCTCAATACATATTAAAACAGATAAATGATGTTTGATTAAACTTGTGAAAACAAAAAAAATAATTGTGGAACATTTTGTAATTAAAAAGTAAGCAATTGAAACATTTTACTTTTTTTAAGCAGGCAAAGGTAACTTGTATCAGAGATGTAACTAAACAACTATTTCAGATATTGTGTTACCAGGATAGCAAAAATTATTTTCAAAATGTTTAAAACTTGTCTTTTTTAAATATGAAAATAGGAGATGTGGCATGATTGTCAATGAGACAGCCACCAACCAAATGACAGTAGAATTTAACTTCTACAGGTCCCATTACTGCCTTCAACAATGAACTAGAGTCCATACCATAACGGAAGCTGTAAAGCAAGTTTGAGCTGAATTTATTTAGAGCACCCTTATCAAGCACAAAGGTATTTTTAAGGAAGAAACATTGTATGAACATATTTTTCTTTCACTCTTAAGTTTGTTTCTTTAAACAGAGAACTATTGAAAGCTATGTAGAGAAGAGAGTTGGTACAACATACGGACCCCCAGCAGGTAAAAAGATGACAGTCTTCATTGACGATATCAACATGCCAGTTATAAATGAGTGGGGAGACCAAGTTGGAAATGAAATCGTACGTCAGCTGATGGAAATGAAAGGTTTCTACAACTTGGACAAACCTGGAGATTTTACAAACATTGCAGATGTACAGGTAATATCCTCGGGTAATGAAAAAACAACCCTGAAATTTAGTGTTTTTTTCAGAGCTTTTTAAGCATTCAGTTGAAACAGAGTTAAAATAGTCTGTGTTACTAAGGATGCAGGGGACAATATACTTTAATAGAATTTGAATATTTTAACCGTGTGCTTTATTTTGCTTTCACCAGTTTAAACAGCAATATCAGAAATACAAGACCTCACAGATTTGCAGTCAAATAACAACATTACATGATGTACTAGCCAAGGGAATAAAAAAATTAATGGAGGCCTATATAAATTTTAATGTTTTGTAAGTTTTCTTAAAAATTATGTCACAAAAATAATGACAGCACTGTCATTTTGTGATTTCTCAGTGTCCGCGGGGCCAAACAACAAGGCAGATTCTATCACACTCATGGTGCCATGCAGAAATATTACAAGAAAAGTACCCCATAGCCATTAAGATTTTTATAGAAATTGTGTGCAAATGATTCTTATATGATTTGCGTTTAGGAAATACTCTGACATGATTGGTTGAATTGACTTCCGGTAGCATTTTTTGATTTCGTTTATTTTTCGATAGACGATGTTGACCTAAACAACATCAATTTGAAAATTAACAAAGTTTTACTGTTGTATAGAATATGAAAGTTCTTTAATTATTATTGTTTAAACACCTGATTCAACAAGCATTTATTAACATTATAAATTAGGAAATTGTCCGCTGCCCCCAAAGAAGGTGCTTTATATTTAAAAATTATTTAAATGAATATACCAGGTATTTTGAGTTATGTTCTTTAACCTAGATCTGTCTTCCTAATATCTGGGAACTGCCTCAGTGGTGTTTATCTCGAGTGCGGAAGGTCGTGGTTTTGATCCCAAACTTGGTTAAACCAAAGACATTAAAATTTGTATTTGCTGCTTTTTCCTTAAGATTGCAGCATTTAGAAGTAAGCAAAAAGACTAATCAACCATTCAGTCAATAATAAAAGGGTGTTTTAAATATGTAAGAAATATGTCTAAATAGTTGAAAGGCATTAAATTAATTGTTCAGTAGGAAAAGAAGTTCAACTACTGCCAACATATTTTTTTTTGCCTGACCTAGAATTTTTATTTCATCATACATCCAAGAAATATTTCTTATAGCCTATATTGGGAAATTTGCTAGAGGTTTTAATTTTTGCTTTATTTTGAACCTTCATACAGTCATGAAAAAAAGAGTTGCTAAAATTTTAAACCTTATCTTAAACAATGAGAAAATAAATAAATCATGAAACTGGATAATATTAACTATCCCTCTTTTATAAAAATAAATCATGAGATGACAAGGGTTGTTAAGCCGTGTTTTTGGCCCAAGAATTTGGCTGAAAAATGAAATATTAAAAGAAAATGCAACATTTTTTTTTAGATTTATTGGTTGTACAACATAGAAATTGCTTTAATTGTGAAAATACTCTGAAATTACTTGATTTGACACAAAATTCTATACAATTTTGTCAATTTTGATATAGATCACACAAAAACTTCCCAACCAAACTTTGCACAATTAAAGGTCTATTAAGTACAAATTTTTAGTTAGGATATCTTTGAGATGTTTTTGTGCAGACATATCTATTTTGAAGAAAAAAAAACCTTCAAAAATTGGTATTTTTACAGAAAATGTTACATTCTTATTGAAATATTCAAATGTGCCCTGTTGTTTTGTCAAAATCATGAAAATAATATGAGTTAAAGTCATGAATTATTAAAAGTCAGTAATTGAACAGCTTTTTCACATCAGCTTACTGTTGTGTCATAAAATCTAAAAACTTAAATCTAAAATTTCTCCTTTACAACTCACTAATATTTACTATCTCCCTTTTATAAGAATAAATCATGAAATTTACAACTATCCCTCTTTTATAAGAGAATTGGACAAATAACCAGATTACAGACATTGTTTGTTTTTATCATTGTAGTTTTTGGCAGCCATGATTCAGCCAGGAGGTGGCAGAAATGATATCCCACAGCGTCTGAAGAGACAATTTGTTATTTTTAACTGTACTCTCCCCTCAAACACCTCCATGGATAAAATCTTCACTGTTATTGGCTGTGGTCATTTTTGTGAAGAGAGAGGATTCAAAGAACCCGTCAGAGCATTGGCAGCTAAACTGGTTCCCATCACCAGGAGATTGTGGCAGCTTACAAAGGTAACCAGTCTGAATTTGTTTGAATATAATGATAATGTCAGTAGATTAAAAGAAATTACATCATCGTTTTTGTTTTAACACTTTCATTTACAGGTAATATCTTTATTACTTTAATTCTGCTTCAAGGTTGAATTTTGATAGGATTTAAAATATTTTGCTAAGATCAGCAAGAAAAAGTGATGTCAATATGCTGTGAGTACAATAATGTCATTTTAATATCCTGCCTTTAGACAAGTTAAGTCATTGCTACTGATTATACTCTGTCAATTTATGTCAAAGATTACATATGTTTGATTGATCTGATTTACCTGGTCTTTCAGGTCTGTCAAATGTCTACTCTCTTTTTTGGGACATCCATGTCTCATAGACACATTTTCTCTATGATTATATGGATGCAACTTTGTATAAATATAGAATAACAGGCTGAAATTATCACCAGTATCTCAGCAAGCCTGACAGAGCAAGCTGTGATACAGATGACAATGAGTCCTTTAAAACGACTGTTGTTCTTTTTATGGGCAACATCATAATCAATGTCATGTGACCACTTGCCTGATATTTTCCATTATCGCTGCAGTAGGGTTCACGACTGATACTGGAAATATCAGGCAACAACATCAAAGAGAAAATTACAAAACTGCTGATAATTGTTGTATTGGTACAATGCTTTGTTCATCCTATTTTTACTGCCCAGTTTGGGATGAATATTTAATGTTACACATGAAATGAACTGTGACATCAGACTATTTTCTTCCAATGTCCTTAAAAAGGAGGAAAATCTGACTTCAGGTCTGATGGAAAGACAAATCTCAGTGGATTTCCTCCCTAGTTACCATGAATAGAGTGAAGGGAAATAATTATTATTAATGAATGTTTTCACTTGTCTGCTCTTTACCACATAAAGGGAGTTAATCACAGTAAGGTTTCTTATTTGCATCTTTTACTCTCATCTGAAGATATAGACAATTTAGAATGTCAATAATGTTCATTTTATAGCCATATTGAAAGGGAGATAATTCACTGTATATATATTTGTTTACTATTGCTTGCAAATTTATCGACATTCATCGTCATGGATATCTGCATTTCTATTTTCAGATCAAAATGTTACCAACTCCCGCTAAATTCCACTACATTTTCAATCTTCGTGATTTGTCCAGAATTTGGCAGGGAATGTTGAACACCATTTCAGATGTTGTACGTGATGAGAAGAATATGATGTTTCTATGGAAACATGAGTGTTGTCGCGTCATTGCTGACAGGTAAAAAGGATTGTGAGATATATTTAGATTTTATCTTAAAATCTTCCTGACTTGTGACAGGATTACAAAAATGTAGCAGGGGTTCAAATAGTTAATACAAAATTTTACTCTCTTCTTTGGACACCTTAGAACTTAATCATCAGACAACTCAATATCAAATTACTATAAATTGTATAAAAATAACATGTACCTACAGGAATGGCATAGCAAAATTGTATTCTATAAAAATAAACATTCAGTATTCTGTCTTATTATATTATAATGTTCCATGAATGACTTAACAAAAATTAGCTTTAGCTCAAAATAGCATTAGAAAATTGATATCACGAATGACGTTTATGCATCATTAAAAGACTTTTCAAAGCTTATTTATACAATTAAAAGGTTATTGCATGAATATTGAGGAATATTACCCCTCACAGAACATTAACATGCCTTTGCAAATAAATGTTCTACTTGGAGAAATGCTCACCAATATTTGCACAATATATTCAAGTTTATTTGTTTAATATTGGAATATGTAGTTGATTTATAATCAGATGAATAGCAACTTAATCAGTTAACATTTGTATCATTTTAAAACTGCATATTTTTTACCTTTTGTTTTACATATATATTTTTTACCTTTTGTTTTACATATATGTGTATATAAATCAGTTGACCTCAATATTATTTGCAAGCTTTTTTGGTATATGGTTTATATATATATTAACTATTTTCCACATATTTGATGTCAAAATTATTCAGATTTTCCAAAAATAATTTGATAAATTAAAAGTTGAATTTTATTGGGTAAATATTTTAAAAGTCACATTTTTAATCAAAACATGTCGTAAATAACTGATTAATAGTAACTTGACCAAAAATATTTGAAACTGAGTACTTGAAACCTGTTCCAGTCCTTTTGATGCATTCAAACTTGAATTATTTCAGCAGTCCTTTAACTCATGTAAAGTTTGACCAATAGAAGAAATTCAAATCTGTGGAAAGTATGCATGTTGCATGTTAAATTTTGAAATCAGTAGTACAGCTTTATAAATCTGTATTCTTCTTAAATTTGTTGTTATAAAGAAAGAAAAACCCTGCATCTAATGTAATGGCTTAAACAGAAAAGTTTAAAATTTCTTGCTTTTAGAAAACTGCATGTACATACAATAAAATGTATCTTGTGAGGTAGTGGTTGCATATAACAGGGTGGTTGCATATGAGATGCTTGTTCTATGTGAAGAGCAGTTGCATGTGAAATGCTGGTTTCAGGACTGCTGGTTAATGAATTATGAGGATTCATTTTTTTTTATTATGGGTATCAGTTTTTCTTGGTTTTGTGGTTATAGACAAAGCACAAATTTGAGTTAAGTATATTTCAGGAAAATAACGGAACAACTGAAATCAGTATCTTTGAAACTTGAAACAATAAGTATTCTCTCAAATCCATAAAAATAAGTGAATCCTCAGTTTCAGATCTTATATCTCAATATAGAACTGAACTATGCTTTTATAATTGTTTGGAAATGACTTAACAATTTTAATACTAGTAACAAAAAAGTATGTATCTGTAGATTTGTATCACATTTGTTTTGGATTACTGGTATAATGTATATGTATACAGTATGTGCTGCTTATGGGTAAACAATCAAGATGTCTCTTTTTGTGACTGTTTAAATTTGAAATAAAAAATTAATAGATTCTGTTGGTTAATGGGGGACAAAGAAAATTTTACAAAAATTCATTAGAATGAATACATCTGAAAATAACTTAAATCTCAGCAAAAAATCTATTATTAGAAAGAAATATTGAATGTCTGACAGGATTTGATTTTTCTGAAAAAATTAAATGAAATCTCTTTAGTACTGCTTAAAATTAATGAGCAAACGAAATTTTTAAAAAATTATGATATTTCAGTTTATATCATATAAAATATAGTATATAATGACTTACTTGTATATGTTATTTTATTTTTACTTTTTGAAGTCTCAGTTTATTTTTAAATGCTTATTTTATAACAAATATTTATTCAACTTTACATTTGACCAATTTTGCTGTGTTAGGTAGGCAGCAGTTTCATCCTTAACTTGAAGATAATATCAGAATGCTTAGTTTACAAGGGGAGACAACTGATATATGCTTACAGCTTGTTGTAGATATATAACCATGTATAATTGTATTAACCATGCATGTTTTACTGCTAGGTTCACAATAGTTGAGGATTACAACTGGTTTACAAAAACAATTTCAAGAGTTATTAACGAGGAATTATCTGAGGAGCATGCTCACTGGACAGAATCAACTCATTATTATGTTGATTTCTTGAGGTTTGTCAGCTGTTGCTAATAGCAACAACCTTGACCCTTTTCTTTGTTGTGTGCATGACTTTGCTTCTTGTCCAAACTTCAGGCAGGTTTTGAAACCAGAAGATATTGGTAAAAAATATAAAACTGAAAAAATTTGTAGATAAATGATAAGTTTTAAAACCTGGCTGAAACTATTTTGCATTTTCTTTTAGTATCAAGGCTCATTGTTGTCAGGGTGTGGGAAAATTTATCCTTTTTGTTTGAGTGCTGAAATAAAAATTTACAGAAAATTAAATAAATGAAAAATGTAGGGGTCTAATTTTTGTTTCTAGGTTTTTCAATCTATGGAACTTCTCTGGATATGGAAATCAGATAAGATTATTCAGTTCAACATGTATGAGCCTTGATCTTTTATATTTTTATTCCTTATAATTTTCAACTAGATGTTATTTCACAAATTGACTTTGAAACCAAACAGGTTTACGTCCAAAGAAGATGCCCAATGGTTTGAAAAGACCATTTTGAGGGTAGTTGGTGAGGAATTCGGCGAAGAGTCCAACTATTCAGAATTTGTCAAACCAACCATTTATTGTGGAGATTTCATGAGGTACATTAAGGAAAATTTTCATTTAGTTGGTATTATTGATAAATACAGGTGTTGGTTGAAAGGGGGTACTAAAGGGGTATGAATATTTCATTCTAAAAGCCCTAAATTTTTTCCTGTTTTTATGCCCCGCCTGCAAGGCAGGCCGGGCATATAGTTCTTCGGTCTGTGGGTCCGTCCGTCCGTCCGTCC
>JAULBM010344120.1:0-12439 GCA_032357055.1 Geukensia granosissima
TACCTGTCAACCAAATCATGATGACGTCCATAAAACTTTAAGAGGGATGACTGTAACTTAGGCACAACATACCCTTGGTTGAGCAGCTTTTTTGTCAGGAGCCGGGAAGTCTATCTATGAAGTCGCTATATATATCACAATGTTTCAATAAAGAAAAAATCAATTTACATGATTTTATGTTTTTAATAAGCTACAATGCTTCAAAAGTAGTTACTTATCATTAAACTAAGAAATTTAAATGCATGTACTCTTCCTATCTGTTTATATCAATGCTGCTAGTGAAATGTTACTCCTTCTAACCAATGTTATTCACAATATTTGAGCAACTTTTGGTAAACAGTCACAGTAAACATATCATCAACTGCTTGAAATATATCATCATTTAATCATAGATATAAACATGCCGTTTTATCGACTTTTTATTCATATGTCTGACCTTACTGTTTTCTATCGCTTTTTGATTCTGAAGTCACATTACTTCTAAGGCATATATGATTTTAAAAATGACCCGTTTAAACTCTATTTCGATAAATAAACTTATTGACAAGGGGTACAGCTTCGGCATTGTAACCAGAGCTTTTCTTGGATTGGGAATAATATTAATGATACTCTCATACATGTACTTTACACGTATACTAAATTGGCATTGCATTATATCTTGTTTAACCTATTTTTTCACCTTAGTTTAAATCGTTAAGACTTATTTTTTTTATGAATTTATCTATTGAGTGATGAGAACCCGGAACATCATACTGTTTAAAAAACTATTGCTCGTATTGCCCCAATTTTCGTGGATTTCTTGGTTCAATAAAAACACAGCTTTGTTTTGTTTAAGTAGTATTATAGTTTTTGCGCCACGTTTTAATGTTTTGTTAGGTTTAGATAATTCTTTTATTTAACAAAATTTCCAATGTAAAATAAATATGGAAATTTGAGGTATGCTTTATGTACATTTCAAGGAAAATCCTCTCATCAGTTGCATCAGATTCGACAAATTGGAAGTCAAAGATTCAAAAATAGCAAAAGAAGCACTCAAATCTAAACAAATCGAAATGGGAAGCCTATCATTCATACACGTTGGTTCAATTATTTTTTTCAGAAACTTCTTAGTGTTTTGTCTTTTTTTAAATAATATTATTATTCATATTATCTAGACATCTTCTAGTGTTTTGTTTTGTTTAAATGTAATTTTTGTTAATTAGACAACTTTTAGAAAAAAAATGGATACGATACTTTTAAGTTATGATAATTTTACATTCAGCTAATTTATTTTCATTAACTTAGGCTTTGGTCAAAGCGGAAGACGATCCATAGAAACTATTTTAACACTACATTCAACAGGTTCTTAACAAGGATTTGTGGTTTTTAATTATTCGTGTTCCTTTATCATAATAATTTAATTCTGATGTTTAATTATTTACATGTATTACCAAATATTGTGTTGTGTTGTTTTAAATGTAAGCTTGCCGTTTGGTTAGGCGATTTACAGCGGAAAAGTCCTGTATAAGTCGTCTTTAGACGTCTAGATTTTGGACTTTCTATCTCCATCTTCTCATTAAGAAGCTAGTGGCACGATCACCTTGTTATTTGTGAACTTCTGTTCTTATTATATGATAATCTCGGTGTTATTTAATTTAATTCCATAAAGTAATAAACAATGTCTGAAACTTATAAAAATATATTTTGTTGATTATAATGTTTAATCGTGACTGTGTGAAACTTATAAGGAGTAAATCAGACTATGAACCATTTTTGTAATCTTAATTAATATGAAAAAAACCGTTTCTTCAAAGTAGTGACGTTAACACTCAGTCTAAGATGTTCATAACCGTTCCAGGTCTGTTTATCAAAATATAAAACAATAAAAAAACGACAGGTAAAATGTCATGCAAATTGTGCAGCACACTGACATTACTGCAAGACAGATCTTCATGAGTAGAGCATGCATGACTAATTGCCTTCCAGGACAACTGCTGTTCTGTCGTTTAAGAAATCTCAGAAAGGAGTATTTTTTCTTTGTTCTTTATATTGATTCTTTGTGAATTAAATAGTTGAAATGTTGCTACAGTTATTAAACCGTTCAAAATAACACACTGACGGATAAAAAAAATAGGAGATGTAACATGCTGGTCGATGAGACAGCCACCCACTAAATGAAAGTAGAGTTTTAACTTTTACAGGTGAAAGTTTAAATTCTATTCAGATTCCACTATGAATTTCTGATTACGCATTCTGGTTCATTGTGATCAGATATTCATAGTGGAATTGATATAGAATTAAAGTAACTAAATTTCGCACCATGAAATATTAATATAATATCTCGATTCTTGTTGCCAAGGGATTTTTTTTAAATTAAGAAATGCCTTGCTTACCATTAAAACAATATTGTTCTTAAATTGCTTTGACTATTCCTCTTTTTTTTTGATTTTTTTGTGTTTTTCAAACTGTAATGATATTGTTTAAGACATAAGCAGATTCATGTTTATATTCAATAACAGCGTATTTTATTCATATACAGAAAAAATAAGTATTTCATGAGAACCTATGTGAAAATGTTGTTATAATATATAAGGTACCGTAGATTAATTTCTGACAGAAGATTTATATTATTTCATATATTGCCATTTTTGATTTATATCTATAGTGTAAAATGTATTAGTGATGATATATTTTCTCTTCGTGAGAACCAGTTCTGATTAAATTATGCTTGGCAAAAAATGTAATATTGTATGGTAAATTAGATAAGACTTAACAAATTAGTATTTTTTATATATTTTATTTAACAACAATTAAGGAATAGGAGAACTATTATTCTTTTATTAATAGAAATATATTTATTACCCATGAAGGAACTGTCGGTATTAGTGTTAATGTCTTTGAGATATCTGTTTTTTTAAGTGTATCTTATTATTGTATTAATGAACATTTGGATAAACAGTAGGTTATTTGTAGGTTGTCAGACTTGTCTGACATGAAATTTATCAACCAATGTTTTACAGAAATATGCTGCATTAATTTGAATTGTAAAACACTGAAAATATGGAAAGGCTTCGAAACGTATTTAACTCAGTATTTGTCCCTGTCGCTGGATTTGGCTTCTATTTCCAATCTGTTTGGACTTGCGTAATTCTTTTCCTATGTTTGGATCTCGGACCTCCTTTGTTTTATTTCTCATACTACTGACGAGAGGTTGCTCTTTGAATGTTCATATAACTTAGCAAAATTCATCATATTTATTCAAATTGGTTAAACTTATATTTAAAAACGTTCATATGCTATGTATCCGAGAAGATATAATGCTACTCGCAAAGATTGAGATATTAACCCGAATGATATCTTCATGTTAATCTCTTCGTCTGGTTACTGAGTGGTCCATGATATTTTTCCTTATCTTCATGTATAAGACATTTAACCTGAAAATAGGAGATGTGATACAATTGTCTAAGAGAATGTCCGCAGTAAAATACCATCGCAAAAGAGTAAATATTGCGAATTACAAAAAATATGTACATGTACCATACCAAACAATATTTCGTACAAGTCTCTCTGAGTTTTACTTCTAAACGGCGCAATATTTACACCCATCTTTTTATTTTTTCAAGTCAATTATCCTTCAACGAGTAAGATTTACAGATATTTAGATTTTATCATCCTACGTGTATGTGTTTAGAGCCTGATAGATGCTGACGCAAACGTTGATCTGTTTGCACTTTCGACGAGTGCATGATATATGTAAACTTCCATATGCGTTTGAAGTGTCATGTGACGGGTCGATTTGTGGTAAAATCCAAATAAAATCTGTATTCATTGAAATTTTTTTGATTACACTCCTGTTTGTATGGGAGTTCGTGGATTTTTCCGGATTTGACACAAATTACAAATTAACACTCCTGATTTTGACGTCCTGATCTGACATCGATTTTAACCTTAAGGAAACCACGACGGGTGTTACGCAAAAGACAGGTGATTCTTATCCTTCATGAGCACTTGATCAATCTCCTGTTTTGTAAAGCAGTTCGTGGATTCCAAGCCTTTATTACTTTTGTTTTCGTTTTACCTTTTAGTTTGTTTCAAATTTGTCTTGTCTCTTTGGATTATGCATTTTAACCTCGCAAATGAGTGTTCTATACTGGACTTTGGATTAACAAGCTGCAATTAGTGTAGGTATCCTGTGTTTATGAAGGATTTAACCGTCAGTTTGCTTACACTACTACCAAGTGTGGCAGACGTACAAGGCGACGAATATCACATTTTATTTATTTGAAAAAATAACTCATCATACCATGTTTAGTTTCATTGATGTTTGCTAAGGAACTATAAATGCATGATAGCATGTCATGTAATATCTGAGAAATATTTACTGTTGATATGAAACCAAAGTCAATAGTGCAATGTTGGTCAATGGCCTATTTTGGTTCAACCCTGTTAGTTTACAAATGAAACATTTACACACCAATACACAAATTTTAGAGTCAATGATGGAGGAGTGACAATTCTGTAAGATTCCCAAGAATGTATTGCACAGCAACATTAATTGGCAAGCCATACAATTTGTTACCAAATGAGTCCAAGGCAAAGCTTAACTAGAAACAACGATGCATGAAAAGTAGGCCTATGAGACCTTTTTTGTCTGAGATGCTGAACGATTCCTCAAAAAGGATCTGCACATCAAGCTAGATGATGGCACGTCAGTTTCTAAGAAAAAATAAGTCACTGATGCATGGAAGTAGGTCAAGGTGAAAAATTTAGGGGAAGTGTGAGATATCTGGCTTACATGAAGGTTGGAGTAGGTCACAGTTTCCGAAGAAACAAGTTTGACATAAAACTTTATGGTGGGCATTTTTAATTTCTCATCGGGTAAACGATTCACAAGTTAAGTACATAACTACTAACAATCATTTCTGGAAAGTAACAATACAATCCAATTTGTAGTTTCTGACAAGACGATGTTTGAAATTTGCAACAATCAGAACACATAATTGGCCCTGGCGGCCATGTTGATTTTCGGATCGGCACTAATTCCAAAAATCTAGTTAAGCTTTATCTGTCTTACATTTCTACAAAGTTAGGTAGAAATCTGTGCAGCCGGCTCCGAAAAGAAGACGAAAATGTGAAATTCCCATAGGGTCCAATGTTAAAATAAGTTTCGTCATGGCGGCCATTTTGAATTTTCGATCAACAAACAATTCAGAAGTTGAGTACCACCTGTCTAATATTTTTGCGAAGTTAGATTTCCGGAAAGAAGACGAAAATGTGAAAATTCCAACGGTATCCAATGTTGAACTAAGTTTCGTCATATCCGGCATTTTGAATTCGGCAAAAGATTCACAACTTAAGTACAAGACTATCTAACAATCATTTCTGCTAAGTAACAATTCGATCCACTTCGTAGTTTCTTACAAGAGATGTTTGAAACTTGGACCAATCAGAACGCATAATTGGCCCCGGCGGCCATGTTGAATTGCGTATCGGCACCAATTTCACAAATCTGATAAAGGAACACCTGCCTAACATTTGTGCCAAGTTTGGTTGAAATCTGCTATGTGCCTTAAAAAAAGAGATGAAAATGTGAAAAGTTAACAGACGACGACACCGACGACGAGGTAAAGTGATGACAAAAGCTCACCAGATGAGCAAAAAAGTGGGAAATTTTTTTAAGATAAAACAAGACACACAGAGATGTGTTTTAACAATAAAAGACCTCACGATTATTTTTAATTAAAATACGATGATACAATTATATTTAAATTAAATATGAATCTAAAGAAATTGCGTTCTTACCATATAAAGATGAAATAGTAATTACTGCTTTGTAATATAATCGTTGAACATCATTTGATATAGAATGGATGGATGGTTTATATGGCAACCAGTCTTTTAATGTTATATTTAGTGGCAAAAGAATCTGAACAGTTCCAAGGTTGGAGTAGATTAATAGCAATAATATGACGTCAGACAACATTTAAACAATAACCAATTATTTTTATAAGCATAAACAATTATTTAAAACCGTTCTACAGTGCAAATTTTAGGATTGAATAGAGAAATATTAGAACGAATAGGAATATATTTCAACGTCAATAGCCTATCAAACAAGCAGCTGTGACTTGGAGATTGAGCTAGGATTGATCTTAGCTGGTTTGTGCTTATTGGTTTTCTAAATTGCAGCGTTACTTCTGTCTGTTGTCATACATTTTATGTATTATCAGAGAAACAAGAAAATGTGATGTGGACGGATTAAACAAAAAGAACATTTGGAGTGTATAATTATTGAATTAGTTATGTTAGAATTCCAATTTTTATTTTAATACTTTGATCGTGAAGGACACGTAAAAGTTTTATATATGTAACATGATCATTTAAATTACAATCTTAAGAAGGAGAATATATACTGAAAATCATTCTCAGGTAAATGGCGGAATAAACGTTTTCTACTCTTCAATGACTTAAGAAAGTTATTATTTTTTATTATTTGGAGGATTTAAAACTGGTTTTAAAATCGTGGTATGTAATTTGAATTTTACTGTAATTGCTGGATAGTCGTACTAACAATTCTCAGAAAAACAAACGTTTTTCCTCAATAATAACGTTGGCTTAAACAAAAAGTAAGTATCTATTTGACGTGTTGATAAGGACTTTGCATAATACTTTGTAAATTATCGTTGTCTTAATCTTTTCTATTCTTTTAATTTGTTTTATCTCTTCATAATTCAAGGAAATTAGTCAGAATTGAATACTTGTGAAATATTGAAATTAAAAGGATATTATTCTAACGAGAAAAACTTTTTGCATGTTCATTTAAAAAAATCGTTTCAAACACAGATTATTCATATAAAAAGGAATGTTTGTACTTTTTAGATTGAAATTGCACGTTTTCTAATTGTTTGTACTTTTTAGATTGAAATTGCACGTCTTCTAATTGCCTATTTTAGTCGGTTTTTAATTGATTTGTTTTATTGACAATTTATTTTGTTTCATAATATTAAACCAACCTTTGGAAATTGTCACTTTTATATTAGAATATTGAACAGCATGAAAAATATTAAACGAAGACTCATACAAGCTGCAAGAGGATACCAGTTTCCTTTAAATTTTGTATTAAAAAAATTGATGAAAGTAATTTCTCTTTGAGAATAAATATCTTAAACACATATCTCTTAGAATGTCATAAAGGGTTTTGATTCATTTTAGTTGTTCAAGCGTTGTGTATATGAGAAGAAACATTTATTAATCTATTTAAGATTTTTATGTCTATTCGAGAATGTTGAAATTCGTCTAGCCCTTTAACCTGAACATTAATTTGACAGACAATAAATATACCCATTTGTATGTCTTGGCTATCGTGAAAAAACATCTGATATAATTAAATCTTTGGCTTGAAATCTTGTATAGAAACGTTTTCTCCCATAAAGGACCCTGTTAAAAAGCCTTTTTTCTGCCGGGAAACCTTGGTTTGCGACGCATTGAATGAACAGCCCGCCATTTTACATATCAGTCTTATTACTTTTTCAAATCAGGGCTCCAATTCCTCCCAATACATATATCTTAATAAATTTTCACTGATTGAAATTCATGTACTATTCTGAAAATTTGCGGCGTACTGGATGTGATTATATTGTGCCCTATAATTGCATGTGTTCTAACTCCCTGAGTGAATTAATGTAAAGAAAAAAATAAAACACAATAGAAGAGCTTTTCGTATATTTGTCGGCTAAGTTTCAATTGTTTATTAATAGAAAAACGCATTAGAAAATGAAATTAGTGAGTTTTTGTTATACCGGTAGATAAAAATTATTTACATGGCAAATTAGATGTTATCGCATATTTTCTTTGACGACGTTTGGTTTGTGGTAAAATTAGAATTAAACACAAAGTGACATAGGGAAAAAGTTCACTTATTAAAAACTTTCTGACATAATTACAGCGGTCGAATTTCTTCTTGATTATATTCATACATGTACGATTTGGCACCACGGTCTTTCGACAAATAGTGGGCACAAACTGCGCTCCTCTCATTTTAGATTTATTTTCATAATTTCTTCCTATATAAAAAATTCAAATTTCAAAATTGCGACCTGTCATTTACAGTTTTGCATTCAAAGATATCGAAAAGTAACCGAAAATTTACCCCTCTCCTTTTTAAGGATTTTGCGTATGTCGAGAACTGTTTATACCATAATACAAAATTACCAAAGTTAAACAAATAAAAAATTTTGTTATGCTATATGTACATTTCAAGGAGTAACCTCTCATCAGTATCATAAGAACCGAAACATAGGAAGTAAAAGATGTCTTAATTTAAACATCATGTAGTAGTGAAGTGGAGAAAGAAGAACTTAGGCACAACCAGACAATGATAATCTTTCGTATTAAAAAAATATGAAAGGAACGGGATCAAATAAATTTTTGAATCTTGTCGTCATTTTCATCCTCAGTTTTGCAGAGATAATATTTTAGACTTCTGTTAGACATTAAATGTGCGTAGAAGGCAAGGTATAAATGAAAACTTCTTACGTAAGTCCAGTGTAGAATACCCATGCGAGAGATCAAAAGTGCATAGTCCAAAGAGACAAGACAAATTTAAAACAAATCAAAAGATAAAACGTAAACAAAAGGGACAATAAAGGTTTAATTAGAATAGCTATTGCGTTTTATAAATTTCGTGATAATGTTTTTTGTAATCGCCAAAATAAGCCTGAGGATTGACACCAAAAACTTTTTTATCGTAAAATCGTGATAAATAGAACTATATCATTATAGCAATGTTTCTATCCTAAATTTGATGTGATATTCCTTACATAGAAATATTGGTCCAATCCATTAAAGGACTCAAAACACTTATTGAAAAGAATTCGAAGATAAAAAATAGGGCAGACAGAGATCGTTTAATACTAAGACAGACCAGACCGTCATGAACATTTCTTGATATATTAATTTCTTTAACATTTGCAACGAAATTCGTGAATGTTGAAATTTGTCTAGCCCTTTTTAACTGAATTTTACATTGGCAAAACAATATATGCATCTCATCCCACAAAAAAATCATGATATGTTTAAAACTTCTAGTAAACGCTTTCTCCAATAGCGAGTCCCTTGTTAATATCCTGTTACTTTCGGGAAACCTTGGTCTGTGACGCATTGATAAAACATGCTGCCAACTGTCAAATCAAATGTTCAATCTTGGGCTCAAATTCATCCCAATACTTTATCTTTCAAGTAATCTTTAAACGATTGAAATTCACTAACAGTTTTTGAAAAAATACCGTACTGAATAGGACTATATAATGTGGTTAAGCACTCTTTTCATGTGTCTTAACTCCCAAGTTGAATTAGTTTTTGACATCTAAAATGCGAGACAAAAACTCCAAAGTTATAGGGCAATAAGAACAAACATTTTGTAAAGCTTTTCAATCCCTAAGTTAGAATAACCGTAAATCTTCAAACTATTATCAAAGATGTAGTGCAAATATATGGCTTCAAATGTAAAGTTTTTGCACGGAATGGAATTTCACGTCCTTAATTATATGGCACTAAGACATATAAACAATTTAAATAAAAAAATAATCCGTTGAAACTTTCTGGTCCTTTAAATAAAATTACACACAAAGGTTGTTTTCTTGAACATTGAAACTTGTTTTATTGAAAAAAATATCAAAACTCTAATCACTAACTTACGTAGATTCTAATATAGTTGCATTGGATCCCATATTGTTTTGCTCACGTGTATTGACAATGAAGTATTAAATCTTCAGACGTACTAACATCACCTTTTGTGAAAACTTGAGATATCATCATTTCGCATGTTTTGATACGTACTTGTATCGTTAGGATATTTTCAAATTGGACTGGATGTACTCTTTTTCATCCTAATACATGTAGTATGTCTAGTACAACTTCTGTTTTCTTTGATGTTGGTTTGTTCTCGATGTGGTGGTGGAAACAGCAAAATATGTTCGACTCTGCCACCTGTATCATGTGCCTGTCCCAAGTCAGGTGTCGAGGTCATTGGCTGTTCTTTGTCTTTTGCATTTTTATTTCGTATTTATATGTTTAGTACTGCGGCAAGATTTTTACTTATATAAGGGAAATCACTCATTAATTTCGTAAAATTTTCATTTATAAATGCTAATGTCAAAATGTTTAATTCCTTTAGCTTTTAATACTTAATTGTACATTTGACCAGATCTTTTATATATTGAATAAAAAAATGTCTTGTCTATCATCAAACTAAAAATCACTAATGTTTAAAGTCTTCTGCGTGTATTGAAACACATGGGGATCCCCCATTAAAATTTCTATTTTACTTCATGGAAACCCAATTATTAACGCGATGAAATATCCGGCCAATATTGAGGATGTTCGCTGCTTATTTCCAGCAATTTCTCTCAGACTTTGGAAGTGCTGTTGTTTTATCCATTTCATGGCATTAATTTCTCCCATTGACTCGAATATTTCTTTTCATGATTTCGCCCGAAAATGCAGTTTGCCAAGTGTTCACGAAAATCTTGTTATTGCTTTCCGTGGTAAATAGCCAGAACCTACCAACATTTGACATATGGAAAATCAAATGAAACTTTATCACGCCAAATGTTTGTATCTCAAAAACGAGCACACTGGACCATTTTTTTCTTATGTTGTTCCAATATCTCAGTCTTCAAAGCTATCGCAACAATTTGAAAACTTCATTATTCTTAAACTGAGCAGCGAACACCCGAAAAACCAATCATGAATCTGCTCAAACCTGAGCTCCAATTAATATAACTACAATAATCTTTCAAATAAAATTTTTAATCCACTGTTGTTAAGGATACACCGATAGAAATGAATTGCGTATTTTGCCACTATTTTCTCAATCCCGGGGTAAATTCGTGTTTTGACTCCCAAAAGACTTAGGTTGCACTTACCAATTAGGAGAGAGATAAAATATTTTCGGATTTTGACATCTTAGGAAACAGGTTTTAATGTTGTACAATTATACAGCTCCTTGCAATTTCCTGTGATAACAAATTCCCACATTTTGTGATAAAATGAGCTGAAAAGCCTATGTTTTTTATTTTATTTATTTCAACTGAAGTAAGTATCCTTTCCAGAAAGTTATACCAGATGTGGATTGAAATTTCCTTTCTAACCTTAATGAGATGTCAAAATCTGCTGAGCATTAGCCATAACCTTGTGTTTTAAAGGGAAATTTTAGCAGTTTGGTTGCTATGGAAACAGATTAATTGTAGTTGTTTTTTTTAATATTTACCCATATTCAGCAAATCTATGAGGCAGTCATATTTGAAATATATATATATGTATAGACATCAGAGCTAAAACAAACACAAAAGGAAGCCTAAAACCTGCCTTACATTTTATTTGTCAAGAAGGTAAGTGCAACCTAAAAGTCCCTCCCTTACCGGTCCCTTGTTAGTCTACATATTGATTTATTGTTTAACTTATTTTCGTCCTGAATATGCCTGAAAGATTTTCCACTGGGCGTTAAACAACAACAACAATCAATCAATCAATCTAACAAGAAGTACTCTGAAGATGACATTTGGGAAACACTAGATTTGTTGATTGTAAACATTTTTGTAATGTTTGGCGGATGTGTGTTTAAACAGACTATCGACATTGAAATAGGGACAAACTGTGCACCCTTTCTCGTCGTATTATTCCTTAATTCGCATGAACCTGACCTCAGAGAACCTTATGCAGAGAAAAAAGTTGACTCAATCTTTTGTTTCACGTTCTCCTACAAATTTCACTGAATAATTACTGACTATGTTGGTCGGATCTATCCCATTGAACTTAAAATCAAAGATACTACAAAAACAAAAATGACTGCTTTATACCTAGACTAACACCTGGAAATTGACAGTAAGGGTGAAAGATACAGTTTAAATCTTTCCTAAATTGTTAATTCTTATATTTTCAGTCTGTATAAAACTACTTTCCGATTAGCTTTACCACCAAATTTCTGTAATACGGTAGGGACGCCTCTATACTAGCCAGCATGTGATTCCGTTTTCCTATGTTTGGTCCCGAGCATATATGATGAAGGTAATGCTTCGTTCGCAGTGTATATGTAATTAAGGCATTCACAATTGTGATTTTCTTTTTTATCAACAATTTATTTGCAAAGTTAGAGAAATGCCCCACGGAAATCAGTTGAACTAAGGCAACAGCTTAACGAGAAAGTATGCACTATCCAGAAAAGATTTGAATTGTCTTTCTGGCATATATTCCATATTCTTTTTTTCCAATTGTCGTGACTTCAAATCAGATCTTTTACCGGTTGTGACAAATATCGATAGTGAAAATATTCCGTTTTTTTTATTGTTTGTTTGTTTGTTTGAATGAGGTTTAACACCACTTTAAACAATATTTCAGTCATATCGTGGCGGTCAGTTTTACTGGTGGAGGAAGCCGGAGTACCCGGAGAGAACCACCGACC
>JAULBM010344130.1:0-12438 GCA_032357055.1 Geukensia granosissima
CCCGTTTTTGTATGGTACAAACCCAGGCGCGAACTCACGCCGTATAGGTGATAGGATACAATGATCTGTACAGGTAAGTTTAAATCAACTCTCTAGACCACTCGGCCCCCAATCCCCCCGATTTATTTGAAAATTACCTTATAAAGTTGTATGTTTACTTACGAAAATCGTTTTCCTGTCTTTTTGGAGTACTGTATTTGTTCCATTTTTCTGAACGTTGACAAAATATGTACTGCAAAATATCCATAAACAAATCAAAATATGACAAAACAAATAAATTGTTTTATATATATTTATCGTTTAGCAGAACACTGTTGGATAAGTATAGTTAAAACATACCATTTTTCATGTCAGCACTGTTATCTTTATAAGATCAGTACCTCGAATTTTATTTCTCTATTAATCAGTGGGAGATCCAGAAGTTCCCTTTGGGAAAGAGGGTGGTAAAAAGGTCAGAAATATTTATTTTAATCTTTTTAAACACCTTTCTTGACAAAATTAATGATGAGACTGGACCCAACTTTTTCTTCGCGCTTACATATAAGATCATATATCCTAGGGCATATGTATTTTATTGTCCGGCTTGGAGCACTTATTCGATGAATAACGTTAATAAATTTAATCCCAATGCCAAACAACTAGGGTATCCTCTCATTGTGCTGACATTTTATATATACAGTGTAAAAAAATTCAATCTTCTTGAATATTTTTTTGTAAATTTCAAATCAATTAGGCGGATTTTTTAAATTTTTTATTTTCGTTTCTCATGTTATTTCACAGCTATGTTATAAATGACAGGAAGTTCAAAATGTAAAATAAAATGGAGTGTAAATAATGTTTAAAGTTTGGATGAAATTAGGAATTCCATTGCTGGCATGTTACTGTCACATCAGCGTAAAAAACTCGTCATTAGCGTGATCCTAATTATAATTATAAACACAAAAATTGTCAACGTGATCAGCAATTGAAAACGTCACCAAAAAACTGATAGGTAAACATAGAAAACTGTGAAATGTACTTGTGGGGATGGCTACAAGTCATAAAAATGAGTTTTACAAAGATGAAAAATGATAATAACATTGTGTTAATTGTGAGTTCGCGCCTGAATTTGTACCATACAAACGGGTTGCGTTTAACTCGCATTGAACGCAATAAGGTTTGTCAGCTACCTGCACAAGGTCGTTGGTTCTGTCCGAGTACTCCGGCTTTCTGTCCGAGTACTCCGGCTTCCTCAAACAGTAAAACTGTCCGCCGCGATATGACTGAAAATATATTATAAGTGGTGTTAAACCCAAAGAAAACAAACAGGCAAACTTAAAAAGGGACACCATCTGCAGCGAACATTTCTTGAAAATGTTTAATTACGTTGACTAGGATGGCAATTGATGTGCCAAATGGTAGATAAAATTCTTATTGTCATTATATATCTCTCCTTTTTGCTTACTCTTTGGGTTTTAAGCATATTTTGACAAAGATAAAATATTTCAACAAAGCCGAAACAACTTCTTAAAGATGAAATTAAGCATCTTACAAAATATATTTAAATATTTTGTTGTTTCACAAATGTTTAACGTTGCTTTATAGGAAATCTAGTTAAAGATCAATAAAAATGAAGCAATTTCGACTATATTTTGTTCAATAAGCACAGAAAGAACCGTCATGATGACATCATTTTATACCTTTTGCCTCAATAAGAAAAGATAATATACTTTATATTTTTCCCCTTTATAATTCATATATTTAATTTCCGTTCGAAATCGGTAAAAATTACCAGAGGCCCTACCTAATGATAGAGTTAACACTTAGCTTTGTTTTTGGGCTCCTGTTTATTAAGTTCTGAGGAATACGATGTTTGTGCTTATTATTGTATTTGTATTTTAACCGGATTTCCAACATACCAAACATTTGACGTCGAGCACTCCTGTTGTGAATCAGCAAAATCAAACACACTGCATCAAATTTAGATTGGTATTAATTCAGAAAGATAAAAATGCTTTTTAGGGCAAAACACGGACCTTAACGCCCCTACAATTTTTCCATAAAGTAAGATTAATAAGTACTTTTAATTGAGTGTTCCCGGAGCTTCAAGTACCCCCATTACTATTATTATTTTACCAGGGACTGTTTATAAATGTAAATTGTTACGGAGCACCTGACTTCACCCTAATTTTTCGTAGGGTACGTGTAACTCTGGCTTTTTTTTTCAGTGTAATGTTATGTGTTCTATGTTTGTCTTTCGTTTCATGTTGTCGGCCATGGTCTTGTCTGTGATCAAGTCTTGTCTGTCTTTTGATTGACGATATCTGTCTGCCCTTTTGGTATCTTAGAATTCAGTTTAAGTACAACTGCAAAACTGACTATATAGTTAACCAAAGGCTCCTAGGAGCCTGCAATTGCTCACCTGATATACAGTTGCCAAGACAAAGTTGACATTGGAACCATTTGATTTAACTTTGGTTCCAATAGAACAGCTTTTATAGACAAAAAAAATTTAAATGAAAATTTTATAGAGTTTTATAGAGTTCTATATGAAACTAATTTCCGCTGAGAAAGCTTTTCTGGATGGCGGGGTGGGGTCATTGGATACAATTCTGGTAGAGACTCACCTAAGGACATTCCACCGAAGTTTGGTTACAGACAAAGGGTTTTTTTTCATGAATTACACATAGGGTCAAACTAAGTTCAGCGGCGGTCTTGATTAGTAGGCGGAGTTACCTAAAGAAGACCACCTAAACACTAACTCAACAAAGTTTGGTTCGAATTGGACAAGTAGTTTTAGACGAGAAGATTTTCAAAGAATTTCCCATAGGGTGCAATGTTTAACTAAGTTCCTCTATGGCAGCCATCTTGGATGGCCTGCAGAGTCATCGGATACAAATTCTGGAAGAGGACCACCTTAGGACCATTTCACTTAAGTTTGGTATTTATTGGCTCAGCAGATTTGGAAAAGAAGATTTCTTTAGAAACCCTCTTTTTCCAATTTTAGCAACAGCAGCCATGTAGTATGCTCGTTCATGATCCCGGATAAAATTCTGAAAGGGGACCATCCAAGGACCATCCCACCAAGGCCCAATGGTTTCAGAGGAGAAGATTAAATGTCAGTTGTGGACGGACAACCGTCAAGTGATGGCAAACGCTCACATGGCCTTTTAGGCCAGGTGAACTAAAAATGTGATAATATTTTGTAAATGTATCTAGCCAAGTATAAGCAACTCATAAATATATTTATACGTTTCTTGGATGTTTCAGATAAAAATTTACTTTTGCTAAATTACATTCACAATGCAATTGAAATCAATATCATAAATTAACTTCTTTAAAGCATGATAGTAACATATCATTATACTTTACGTTAGTCTTGTTAAAAAGTCAAACAGTTCTTACATTGTGTCGTAAATTACTGATCCTCCTATTTCAAACATGACGTCGGCTGATTCTCCTGGGGCTATGTTGAGTAGTTTTACAGTGTCTCCTGTTCCATTGTTAAGAATGCCTCTATTATTAGTTAAAGCAACTTCAAATTCTTCTGGTTTGGTTCCCAGGTTTTGTAGTGTGTAAGATATGTTAGCGACTGTGTCCATATATAGATCTGAAATGAAAAAAAACAAAAAAAGATAATGTCTTTTAGTAAGGAGTTATTGAAATCGCCTCTATTTTTCGACCATCTATATCTTAGTGCTTGTTTTACCTCCTTCGCGGATTCCGTTTGACTACCATAACGAAGGATTTTCTAAATTATGGGTTCATCCTTCATATTTATCATATACTAGTATTTAGCTGTTTAGTTTAAGGTTTGATGAAGTATCGTAAAACCAGAAATAAAAAGTGCAAAATTCTAATGATAATATCAGATTTATACTTCAATTCCTTTGCATGCACAAAGTACGGCTAAATTTTAATGCTACATTTTATTTCTTTATTTGATTAGATAAATGTACGTTAAAAAACGTTTTGTTTCGACCGAAAATTAAAGAATTACAAGAACAATACTAGAAATTTTATCATAAAGACGTTGTTCTTACCAGGGACTGATGACAGGATCAACTTCACACTAACAGCATTTATCATGGAAGATGAAGTTCGCAACCATTCCATACCATTCATATCCAGGCCACAAACACTGACTTGCAAAGACTTAAACAAATAGATTTTTTAAATCAAGATAATTTTAATACCGATTTTCTTCCCTATTTGATATGTTGAATTTTGCTTTGCGGTTATTATTATTGGTTTCTCTGCTGTCATTGTATGTGTGTTGAATAGTTATCCTTGAAATGGTACACAATACGTTGTTAACAGCTCCACATTTTCTTTCAGCTGGAAATCCTTTTCTGTATCATTTATTTTTTTTGAGAAATTCAGTTCTGGACATATCATCTAATGATTGTACACCATGGATCTTAATACAAGTATATAGCTGATCAAGTGTAATAAAGGTGATGTAAACATTCTTAGGACACAACTTGGCCCTATGTCGGTTAAATTAAACGATTTGCGTAATTTCACTGCGAGTAATTTGTCATTGATAACCAACTTTTACCCTTAACAATTTCTCCTAGAGAACTGAGAACTGTACCAAACAAATTAGAACTTCTATAGTACAACGCAATATGTCGAGGACAAATGTCAAAAATCAAGGTCATGATAACATGTTTGGGTCAAAAGTCAAGGTCATGATGACCTTCATTGCTGAAAATAGATTGATATTTTATGTACCTAATAATGTGTGTCTAATAGAGAACACATTTGTTTCATTACGTTAAAAATTGTTTGAACAACAGCTGTTTAGGTCCTTATTATAATAAAACCTGATTTATTTCAGTTCAAAATGAAGTTATGTTGTGATTTCTTAAGGTTGAATAAAACTTTAAATAGAAAAAATCATTGACAAACGACAAGTCCTAGGCAAAAACCGTGAAATCATTTGCTACCATATATATTAAAAAAAAAGGAATACGATTTTTTATAGAAAATATTATTTTCATTTCCATCCAAAGTCCTAACCAACCATTATTATTAAAGGAAAGCTATTTATTTGTTTTATCTGAACAACCCTTAATTTGAACAAATAACTTCTTGATTATTGTTATAATTATTACAATATAAATGGCTTCTAAAAGCTCTAATTAATTAGAACTATAAAGTTAATAGTTTCTAGGAAAGAAAATATTTTAAATTTGCACAAGCCTAATACATGAACTCAGGATTTATCATCTGTACAAACTAGATATTTTGCTAAAATTTTACCTCTGAACTAAAATTAGTTATTCCTAGATACACTGAATCAAATGTTGATGTTATAGATGTTATATTCAGATGCTGCTTCTGACCTCCTTGATTTGTCAATATTACACTGGAAACTGATGCGTTTGTCGGCAGGTTATATGTAGTTATATAAATGGCATATGTTCTACCTATAATATGCAGAGAAATATATATCATGAGATCAATCAACGAGTCTGCATTTTAAATTTATAATTGTAACTGAATATTAATTGATTGATTGATTGAATGAATGAAATTTGCGAAGCGTTTTGGACTGATTATTCTTCCATAAACTTTCCTTAATTATCAAATCTTTACTTGATGCGTATTCATTGGAGCAAGGGAGAATTGTCTGTTCAACTGACAAAAATAGTAAGGTTATCAAGCCGTTTCTAATGTGGTGCAAACAATTTAAAATATTAGTAATTCCAGTTTTTGTAATTGATATAAACATTACCGTAGTTTGGCAGAAATATGTCTTTACTAATAACAACTGTGGGATTGAAAAGGTCCATAACTTGCAAATAATTTGTTTTAACTGGATCTTGATAACAGTGTTATACACGTATCTAGATCAGAGTTTCTAGTCGAATAAAAACATTTTGGTATCAAATGAGTTGTGTGTTCTATGTTTGTCTTTCGTTTCATTTTGTTGGCCATGGTCTTGTCTGTCCTCGACTTAACGATTTCTGTCTGCCCCTTTGGTATCTTCGAATTCCTTTTTGGACTTTGGTTTATAATCCTGAACAGAACATAGTTGTAGGCATCTATACATTTTACAACTTCAATAATGAACACGAGTCGAAAAACGACAGCTGTAAGGCTAGCCAAAATTACAAAATGTGAAACTATTCATTAACACGACATCAACTTAATTTATTAACAAAATGTTAAAAGAATGACAATAAATGACTATTAAAATAAAGCCAACCACTGAAGTACAGGTTCCTGGCTTGAGAAAAGCACATAAAGACCATACCCTCCTTAACCTGGAACGGTGATGTAAGAAAACAGCAATGAAAACACACGATAATAATCCGTTGAAAGGGATTTAACACCTGAGACTGATACTGGAAAAAAACAACATTTATACATGATACAACAAACCTTTGCTATTAAAAAAAGAATCCGTCGATTTTGAGGTCAGATTGTTCAAATGAGAAACTCTAATAGTTGATAATTCAGACTTTTCGCGTGTCCCACATGGAACGGAATATTGATATAGTTATAAAGGGTAAATTAATTTATTTTTTATTTTTTACCAATGCGCATCAGACAACTTTATTCTCGTGGTACAAATAGTGGATTTTGCGAAAAAAAAAAAAAAACAATATTAAAGGTTTTCTTGTTACAGCTTTATTGAGACACAGTCCCAATTGGAAGATAACTCTCACCAAAATATACAAATCGGGAATCATGATGATTATGACTGGGAAGCTGACGTTTTCTTTCACTTTGTTTACTGATAACTACTCTCTGAACGCAAATTCGTTTAAAACCACGGTTTAAGATAAAAACGGCCGATATTCCCCAATAACAAGTGTTTGGTAAAATTCTAAAACACTAAAATACTCGAAAAGTATGGCCCTTATTAGTTGTCCCTGCCATCGGATATGGCTTCCTATTTCACTTTCTTTGGAATTAAGTGCTAACTTAGCTATGTTTGATCTTGGACTTCCAACGTTTAAATTACAATGCTACTAATGAGAGGTTACTCCTTGAAATGTACATATAGCATACAAATTCTCTATATTTATTCAACATTTTGTATTTTCAATTTTGAATAAATATGCCGAATGTTTAAATGCTATATGTTACCTCTGACTGATAGCATAAGTACTTAAAATAAGCAAGATTCGAAAAAATTAAGAGAAACAATCCAAACAAATGGAAATGGGAAGTTAAATGCAGCGGTGGTAACAACTACTCGTTTCTAAGCATTTTCGTATTTTCAGTGCTTAAAATTACTTAAAAACATACATGCTGTTTCATTTCAGGTCTCAGTGAAAACTTAGGATCTACCGGTATATCACTGATTATTGGTGTTTTTGAAGTAATGGTCTACGTCTCCGTTGGATTGATGTTCTTGATGTAGTGGCATACACCTTTGACAGACTGATGATCTTAACCGATCAATTCGTATGAAATTAAAGAATACTTCTATTGTTCTGTCTTAAGATTACAAATTTGCTTTTGCAGCATGCGAGTTTTGTTGTTAAAAGCTTATCTAATGACTGAGTCTCCACATATCTTTGATTTTTCTCCATTGCATTTGTAACTATTTCAAAACTGTTATCCATAGATGAAACGTTTTAAATCATATCATGTTTACCATTTTGGGAGATGTTAGGGGACATTTAACTGATTCAAATGAAATTTACATACCTGTTTTCGAGATGTTAGTGAGAGACGTATTCAAACGGATCTAATTTCTTAGAAAATGACACAGTTTCTATATAAAATAAATATTAAAAGTAAAGATATTCTTTATTTTACTCGTGTCATTTCGATTTGTTTCTGAGAATAGTTAAGTATGGATTCAAAACAACTGAAGAGATTAAACATTTAATGCAAGTGCACAATCATACGACTTTGTCATGAAATTTATTCATCTCCCACTCAAAAATCTTTCTAAAAAGATAAATTACTCTCAATCGTGTAACTCCAACCTGCAGAAAAAAGCACAAATAATATTTCAAAAATATATCAATTACAATTGTACATATATACATATCAAGCCAAAATACTAATACTCACCATGTATAGAAATACATTGTATTCTATAAATACCAAATATTATTAATTAGATATTTTATAGTAATATTTTGAAATAACCAAACATTGAATTCCTTATACAATTAAAAGTAAAAGAAACAACTGAAAGCTTAAGTATTGCATAGTCTCAGGTTAAAGGTTGGCACAAAAGACAAAAACGAAAACAAAAGGAACTAAGGCATTGAAAAATTCCTTTGAGGAAATAAATATTTAAGAGCCTATTACTATTGTTATTTCTTTTGGTTTTTTAAGGAACGATTGTGATGTTTAATGTGTGCATTCAATGCAAAATGTGTTTTGAGGTTTCATTTACGATTACAAAAAGAAATATAAGTATTTGCATTTTTTGCCTTTGTTTAATAAATGCAGTCGTAACCAAAAAGTAATATTAAAGAATATGTCGAATAATGTCAGCGGGCAATAGATTATTTCTAAGTTTTAAAAAAACATATTAGTGTTGTGTTATATATATTTATGCAATTATATGTGTCTCCGTGTAATAAGCCAAAATATGTCTCAAGAACTGAAAGTATAACGAATGACCCGGAGGGGAGTGCGTTATGCCTTCTAACCTTTGGACATATTTTGTCTCATTACACGGATTACCCAATATTATTTTTATTATTTCTCGTAATATTAATTTTTAATCAAAGTAAAAACCCTACTATTACATGTAATTATCTGGACATTTTTATGCATAAAAAAAAAAGATCAATTACTAAAATAACATGCTCAAGTGAAATCATTTTCTTACTCTTTGTTAGTATTTTTTTGATAGAATTTACCTTGATTATTTAGTTGAAGCGTTGACTCAATTTCGAATTTATTTTTATTTATATATATCTCCAGGTAGATAAATGTATTAGGATAATAGTGCTAAAATTTCTGCATGCGATTGAATCACGCTTTAATAGTTATTTCGACTTGTTGCCTAGGTCTGTTGCTTATAAATTTTCAGATACATATATTTGATTATCTTTTAAAGCCGATTGTGCTATTTCACAGGTTATATATAATTATTTTTATTTTTCATTTAGTCCGGATTAATTGATTTATTGATTAGATACTACTGAGATGTTAAATTTTTTTTATATTTAACAATTATTTATCTTGAAATGTATATTACTAATACCAGATGTTTTTAGTCTGTTATTATTATACCATGACTGTAACCTTTAGTTTAGCTTTTATAATAAATCATAAAATTGCTGTGTTTTTTTTGCATGAAGTAATTTGGAAGTTTTTATTCATAAAACAATAAAAAGGAATCATTACTAAAATTGCATGCTGAGATTATAATATTTTCTAACTCTTTGTTAGTAAATTGTTTTCGATGTTGGTACTTAATGTACCTACAATTTTAGGTTAGATATGTGATAACTAAATTATATGATCATGCAAATCTCCATAAACGAGTATACAAAGCATAGGCTATATGATAAATACTATTTTTTATTTAAATTATATTCTGTATAAGATTTCAACTATTATAGAAAGACAATGCTGCTAAAACAATCTTTCTTGTTTCTATATTTATATAATGTATTTTAAATTAAATCATATAAACGTAATTGTTTTAATTTTTTCGGCGTCGCCGTCACACAAACACTTTTACCACACAATTTCCACAACTATATGTGGTATGGTCTAGTTTTAAACCCTTAAATGTAAAATCATATAAACATTTTTAATCTTGTTTCTAGTAAAATGGTGTATACACTTACTTAAATGATTTTATCTGAACTGTAACAGATTCTATCCAAAAATACCAATATTGAATATACGGAAAATGTAGGCTCTATGTACATTTCAAGGATTTATCCCTCATCAGTAGCATAAGAACCGAAAAATATGAAGAAAAACATCCACAAATAGCAAAAGCAGCACACAAATGTAAACAAATCGACATTGGAATTCAAATCTGACGGCCTCGACAACTAGCCAGTACAATTCTCTTCAAGGTCTTTCCGTATTTTCAGTGCTTTCGAATTTTAGCAAATGTAGCTTATTTCTGTAAAACATTGTTTGAGAAATTTAATGTCAGAATAGTCTGACAACGGGCTTGTGAATACCCTTGGAGACATGATCTATCAGCAGAAGTATCCACCTATTGGATTCAAAATATGATATTACCAATGTTGATTAATATGGACAAATTTGGGTAAGATTATATGTACATTTTAAGGAGTAGACTCTCATCAGTAGAATTAGCACCGAAACATAGGAAGTCAAAAATCCAAACCAATTATGACGGCAAGGAAAACTACTAAGTGGAATACTTTTCCGTTTTTAGTGTTTTAAAATCTTATCAAATGCAGCTTATTTCTGTAAAAGATTGTTTGATAAAGGCAAGTCGGAAAACAGGACTGGTGTATTCTCTCTGGAAGATGATCCACCAGCAGATGTATGGACTTAGTGGTTTCAAAATGCCAAATTGCCAATGTTTAATTAAAATATCGTAACGCTAACTTGTCTTAAAACAACAAATCAGTTTTTGATCTGATGGCGTCGGTGATCGGTTTGTCGTAAGTCGTATGTCGTTGTCTGTCGTCTGTCAACAATTCACATTTTTTCCGCCACTAACACATTTGGATAAATATTTACTATAATTTGATGAAATGGTCCTAGGAAGTTTCCCCTTTCAATATTTTGTCCGAAATTGTGCGAAATTGTCCGCAACTAATGTGGCTTACATCCAAAAATGTGAGACTGGTGGTTTCTAAAAAAAATCGTCGTTAGCACTGCTTATAACCTTGTGACCCAGCACACATAAAAACCAGGGCTGCATAGGCTAGTCATATTGGAATTCATTCATATCTTATTTGTTTGCTTTTTTTTTAAAGATGTTAAAGATAAGTATTCCAGGATTTTCAATTCATCGATCTTAAATGCCAGTTGTTATTTGTAGTCGATTCGTCCAGTGTAGAATACCCATGCAAGACATCAAAAGTTCAAAATCCAAAGAGACAAAACAAATTTGAAACAAACTGAAAGATAAAATGTAAATTAGAACAAAAGCTTGGAATCCACGAAACTCCTTTACAAAACAGGAGTGGAATCAGTTGTTCATGGAGGGTAAGCATTCCCTGTCTTGTGCACAACACCCGTCGTGGGATCCTAAATATCAAATCCGGGTAAACGTAAATCCGAGAAGAGTTCATGCAACTTATATTTGTATTAACGGTAACAGGTCCATAACTAGTTCAGATACACTGATACCATTCGGTTCAACCAATTCGTGAGGGCGACCATAAAACATTTAGCAGGGCTTCAACCTTGATTGGTTGTATCCTTGTTGTAGTAATTTTTGCGATAACAGCAATACTCATTAAGAAAACCCCGATATTTGTAACAGGCACGAGAGTATCGAATCAACTGCGAAATATAAACCCCATCGGCAGGGGAAGCAGGAATACTGTAAGATAAATATGGGAAGTTTACAATAGGAAGATTGGAGCCAACCCGTGTTTCCTAAATCTTAGAATCAAGTTTACCATCTTGGTCAAATTCGAGGAACAAATCTTGGTATTACGCAGATTTTTTTGAGTCTGTGGTCTCCTTAATTCTAGTTTTCTGGGATATATTTGTTTGAGATGTTCACTGAACATAGGATTATTCAATGACTAAATATCATCGATATAGCGAAAAATAAAACTAAACGATCTGGCCAATTTCTTTTTGCCATTCGCAGGAGTCCCTGAACGAACTCTGCTTCATACTAGTATAAAAAAGACGCTAGTAGGGGCGCACACTTTGGGACCCATTGTAATCCCAACTGTCTGTTTGATTTGAGGGTATACTTTTTTTCTTGATTAATACACTACAGCTTAAGTAGCAAAGACAATCGTTTCACTGCAAAACCTCTTTTTGATCATAAACTATTATCTCTCTGATTGATTTTAGGTGAAGAGACGTCTTACTTTGTAAGAGAACTCATCAGTTGTTCTACCAGAATACAGTAAAGAACGATTACCAACATTTTTGCAGAATTTGTTAGGAGATATTTTTTAAAGACAGTTGGCATTCCAATAGGCACAAATTTTGCACCCCTACTAGGCGACTTGTTTTTGTACACGTATGGAACATAGTTCATTCAGGGACACTTGCGAAATAACAAAAATAAATTGGCCACATCGTTTAATTTTACTTTTCGCTATATCGATGATGTTTTGTCATTGAATAATCATGTGTTTACTGAATTTCTCGACGAAATTGAAGGAAACTAGAAAATAAGGAGACCACATACTTGACTAAATCTGCTTTATACCTAGATTTATACCTCGAAATTTACCAACAAGTAAAACTTTAACTTAAGACTAACGATTGTTGCCATCATGAATTGGTTGATCTATATCGTATCAGTTTAATCTGAACTGTTACAAACCAGTAATTCAACAA
>JAULBM010344141.1:0-12437 GCA_032357055.1 Geukensia granosissima
CGTGTTACTCCAGCTTTAGTTTTCAGTGTAGTGTTGTGTGTTCTATGTTTGTCTTTCGTTTCATTTTGTTTGCCATGATCTTGTCTGTCTTCCGACTTAACGATTTCTGTCGGCCCTTTGGTATTTTCGAATTCCTTTTCCAAAGTATATACAGTTTTCAAACAAACATAAATAGACGATGCCTAATTACAAAATTAATTCAACGTTGTTTTGTTTAATTGAAGCGTAGCTAAACGTGAAACAATCATGCACATATTTAAGATAAATTCTTAAATGAATATGGCCATGAATTTTGACATTTTCTTTGATCGTTAAAAATCCGAAAATAACTTTTTTTCTACGGGTATTAAAGGGAAATATTTCAAGTGACATACAAGTATTGTTTGTTGTTCAGGTAAATTTCCACGCGACATTAACATTTTCATTTCATTAAAACTTGTTTTGCTTTTTACGGTATCTATGCTTAAAATAAATTAAAATGATTTTTTAATATCTCCAAGCCAGCAACGTCAATATGGCGTTTTAAAGTAACATTATGAATATTCATGACAGGTCACATGAACCAAACTCAAAGAAAATAATAATTTAACTTTTGGTCGGCCTTCGTAAAATACATCAGTTGCAAAATATTTCTTAAATGCTTTTGTAAGCAATAAGAAAAGGTTTTATTAGATATTTCATATTTTCACGAACTTCATCCTCGGATTATTCTAATATTGATGATAGCAATACATTTCGCTGAATTTATTTTGGGATTGGAGCTGGTGAGGTTAATATGACGTCAGCATTAAAAAAAGTGACACGTATCTCAATGATGAAAAACGATTGATCTTACCAAAGGTTATTCATGTACTTTGTTTGGTTTGGTCAATGACCGCCTGACAGATTGTTTTATTCCTATTTAAGGAAATTCTGACAATTCAATTGGCAGATGTTGATGTATTTAATTTCCGTTTTAGGTCAATGTAAATTATTGTCCTAAAACAAGGTAGTGAAAAGGTGTTTATGCAGACTTGAGTCAAACAAAATAAAGTTTTTTTTAATATAACAGCAATAGGCTGAATAAGTAAATAATATAAAACAAGAACCATTAAAACCTGAAAGCAACTACATCCACTGGATCGATCATAAGTTCCTGACTTAGGACAGGTACAAGTATGTGATGGAGTTAAACATGTTTGAGAGTACTCAAGCCTCCCTTAACCTAGGACGACGTAAAACACAACTTTAAAAACCAAAATTCAATTGGCAGATGTTGATGCATTAAATTTCCGTTTTAGGTCAATACGAATTATTGTCCTAAAAATGGTAGTGAAAATGTGTTTATGCAGACTTGAATCAAACAAATTAAATTTTTTTAATGCAACAGCTATAGGCTGAATAAGTAAATAATATATATAAAACAAGAACCTTTAAAACATAAAAACAATTACATCCACTGGATCGATCATAGGTTCCTGACTTAGGACAGGTACAAGTATGTGATGGAGTTAAACATGTTTGGGAGTACTCAAACCTCCCTTAACCTAGGACGACGTAAAACACAACTTTAAAAACCAAAACTTTTAAAGTCGATAAATACTATAAAGACAATTCAAATAAAACAAGTGACAACAAGATATACGGACTTCGAACATGTTTTCGCTTTTTCTGAAACCAGTTCAAAATCTAAAGTTGATAGCAAAACTGGTCTTCATAAGCTTATACATCAATCAAACACGTCCTGATGCATTTAGTGTAAAAATAACATGTATAGACAAATAAAATTGAGCATGCCCTAAAAATATAAAAGTTCGAGAACATGTAAAAAAAACGATTTTTGTTATCATAAAATATTTGTTAACAAAACGTATTAACACACAATTCCATATTTTTGGTTTAAGATAAAAAAAAATAACAAATTTAATGACCCAAAATATTAAAAGACGCTGGAGTTCTGAAAAAAAAAACCATTCAACGATGCCAAAAGGTACAATTTAAAAAAAAAACTTTAAATTTCTTGCTTGCTGCACCAACCGCTCTCGAAATTCAGGTAATTCAACACTTCCTTTAGATAAAGATGTTATCAATCCTACAAATGTGATATGCAATGGACATTCAACAAACTTTTTATGTTCTTAAGAGCTTAATTTTTGGACTTTGTAAAAACTGAAAATTAAGATGTATGTGATACAGATTAAACGATAATGCTTGTGTGATAAGGTTCTCACTGAGAACAGAATCGTATCACACACATATATACACATTTTCATCTGATAAAAATAACTCGCATGAATGAGCGTTAATGCTCTTTGTTTATATAACTGTTTAAAGCCTTTAATACATTTTCAAGTGTTAAATCAGGTTAAGCAATTGTTAACGTATTTGCCGTTAAATCATTAACAAACTGCATTTCAAATAGTACGCTCTTTATTCTTATTGCAAAAACGGTGTTAGAGATAAAATCTGATAAAAAATCTCTTGATGCTTTTGTCCGTTAATACAAATACATTGTAAATATATGGATTGCACACCTCGGATGATACCATTCTAGAATTAAGCTTGACTTCAAAATCTCAGAACACTGTTCGTTATTTTAGCGGCTGATAAAGCCGCCAACAATGTGACCATGGTTTGTCGTAATTACTACATGGAAGTTTTTAAGAAGGATCTTTAATTCTTCTACCTTCCAAGCCATGCGCTCAATAAAGAGACAAATAGTAGAGAGACAGATTACTTTCACAGAGAAGCCCGTGCTGAACATTTTTAAGTCCCTACAATGTATTGGTCACCTAAACAACGTAAAAAACGTTTTAGGTTCCGTTTTATCTCAGCGTCAGTAAGTATACTACTAATACATTTCCTGTCATTCTTTCAAGTGATCTATCTATATTAAAAGAACTGATCACGCATTACTGTAAAAAACTTACGAAAATAAAAGTAAACTATTTTTGCAGTGTAAAAAATTTACTGAATGTTTTGGATTAATTACATTCTTTCGAAATTCCTTTTGAAACTGTTTAAAGTTATGATTTCTCTACTCTTCATACTACACTTCCACATTATCTTATTTATCAGAAATGTTCATATTTGGTTGAATGGGGTTTTGATAAAACAAATCGTAAGTTTATTTGCTGTAGTAGAGAAAGGTCATTTTCTCTGTTGAAAGAGACAAATAAAAATGATTTACTTACTGGACTTGTAAGAAAATGATTGATGCTGTTTATTTAGTTCTAGATAACATTTTCTGCTATAAAATTTAAGTTGTAGATATTCAAATGGATACAGAATTTATAGACAGTTGTAGATATTCCAATGGATACAAATTGTGCTCCTTTAAAAGCAGATTTGTTTCTTTACTGTTATGAATCTCAGTATATTGCCAAACTTCCCAAGGATCCTTCTATATCTGATTTGATAGACAAATTAAACAATACCTACCGCTACCTTGATGATAGCTTTTCCGATAATAATTCAGATTTCTACAAATACACTACCGAGATTTATCCAAAGGAATAAGCCTTGAACAAAAGCCTCAAATGCTCATTTCTGGAATTTAATCTGTATATTTCTCAAAGTAAATCTTCCACCAAATTTTATGAAAAAAATGGACGATTTCTCATTCCCAACCGTTATTTTCCCCATCCTTTACGGGGACATTCTTTTGGCTCCATCGTAAGCTCTACATTTTTCTCAGTTGGTTCGTTATGTCTGTGTTTGAAGCGACGGTTCAGATTTAAATGAGCACATTCTCTGTAGAGCTGAAAAATTAATTAGTCGAGGATTTCGTACCACAAATTGATTAAAACATTTACAAAATTCTTTCATTAATATAAAGATTTGGTATCAAAATTTGGATGTACTTGTATTCATCTTATAAAACATGGGATATCACATACTACTTTATACGGAAACGTGGTAAATTAAGCTCTGAAATTTAAACAAAATCCACATTGTCTTAAAATTCGTCTTCATAAATTTATCCGTAAAGGATATCGTCAAAACTTTATAAGTAAATATATATGGTTCTTATTAGTACTTATATTGACTTTATAGTTTATAGCGTAATAGGGATCTTAGCTGGAAATTTTCTACTTCCTGTCAATATATTTTTATTTTGCCTTGGTGCAAACCATTGTTTCTTTCACTTCTACATGTTCTAACACTAAATCCAATTAGACATGTGTAAAATGATACCATAGTAAAGAAAACATGATTTACTGATCGGCTGTTTTGGGGTTTTTAACTAGCAGACAGCAATTGCGAGTACGCTTTAGAGGTCGACAGTTTTGTTGTATCACTTATTAGTTTTAATTGTATTTCCTGTTGGTGTTGGTTTGCAGTATCGATCTCAAGTGTTAAATCAATTTCAACCGGATTTAAAGTGTTTTTTATTGCTGTTTTGTCACACCACTGTCCAATGTTAGGGTTGAGGGTTGAGCGCTCATCAACCGATTTAACCACGCCACATACTTATGTGTCTGTCCAACGTCAGGAACATGTAGTCAAATGGTATTCTTTGTTAAATAAGTCACTTATTCTTATTTGTTCACCATTTATTTTAAATTGATTAAGTCGATTGTCGTGTTTTATGAATTGTTTCATATCTTGTATTTCGGGGTCTTCTACAGCTTCCTTTATGGTGTGGTTGAAGGCCGTAATGTGACATCTAGAAGTTTAGATTCGGCTGTCATTTGGTGGATGGCTGTTTGATAGACAATCATGCCACATCTCTCTTTTTGTCCCTTTGGCATCTTCGAATTCCTTTTATAAAATAGTATAAAAGCATCCTCATAATGTCAGGCGTACTGTGGGAGAGTAGCCTTGGCATTGTGAGGATGGAATTAATGAAGACCAATGATCTCGTAGTTTAATTTTTACATACATTTTAATACTTTGTTAAGTAAAAGAAACTGTCCAAAATCCTCCAGACATCTTCTTTATCTTAATATCGTGTGAGACTTATTGTCTGTTGATGAAAGAAATATATTTTCAATTTAAGAAAAAATGATACTTATAGAAAACGAAATAAATCTCTTTTTTTAAAAGGACTAATTCGTTCTCAAAAACGGGGATGTAGGGCTTTTATCCAAGTCCTCTTAAGGAAATACTTTATTCAGATAATCGATGTTTCGAAATGAAAATGACTAGGATTTCAATCTCGATATTAATTAAAGAAAAATAAATTGTTAAAAAACTCGGGATTCCTACATGATGCAAGTGGCGGTAGGTCGATAAAGTCTTCGTTCAAATGTTCACTATTTATACAAAATTATTAAGGGGTTTTAAGAAATTTAACATTTAAAAACCAATTTTTAATTCTTCATAAGACTTTCGGGGTATGCATAACCAAGAAAACTCAAGCTTATCGCTGAAAAGTGTTTTAGCCAGAAAAATGTGGCTTAATCTGTAATTAAGTTTATACATTACGATTTGAAAATAAAGTATATAACACATTTACCGAACAAATCAAAGTCCATAAGACATACGGCAAAATAGGTATCACACCACCGGAAAGTTGGTAACCGCAATGGTCCTGACTTGGTACAGGCATTTCAAAAGAAATGGTGGGTTAAATCTAGGTTTTGTACTTTTTGCTGGGAACACTAGATGGGTCATAACGATTTAACTCAAATTTAATTGAACGGATGTCAATAGACCAAATTATCTTTCAAAATACATAACACATACTGCAGCTAAACTACAAGTTTATAAATAACAATTTGCAAATGATAAGTACTTTTTCTGCGAACACTAGATGGACCATTATGATTGACTTTCATTTGATTGAACGGATATCCATAGACCATATTATCATTTAAAATACATAACACATACTGCAGCTAGTTAAGCGCTTATGCAAAAACACAATATGGAACTTAGATGACCCGAGAAGATAGCTCTTACCGCGACATTTTACTGGTAATATCTGGTAATATTTGATGGTGAGTTTATCTGAAGGAGAAATGGAAAGGAGTATTATCATATGTGACGGGCTATATCATAGTTACCGATCAAACATTTAAGAAATAAGTCATCATTTTACTGTTCTTAGAACAGATGAATTCAATAAATAGTTTTGCCATTATAACTGCTAATCAAATGAAAACAATACCTAATGTTTTCTTGTATCATTTTAGTTGCCCAACAAACGACAAGATTTGGTGGCACTAATGCAGCCGGACGAACAGGAGCCGGAAGAACAGGAGGAGCAGGACGAACAGGCGGATTCGGTGCTGGTGCTGGCGCAGGCACGGGAACTGGTGCCGGTGGTTTTGGAGCACAATTCGGAGGAGGGGGATTTCCGGGGGGTATGTTTGGACCCCCAGGTGCTCCCTTTGGCATGGGAGGTTCAGGTGGATTTCCTCCAATGGGTTTTGGTGGTCCACCTGCATTTGGACCTCAAGGATTTGGAGCAGGCTTTGGTAGTCCTTTTGGAGCCTTTGGAGGAGGAGCCGGTGGAACCGGAGGAGCCGGAGGCCAATTTGGAGCTGCTGGTAATTTAGGACCGTTTGGTGCTGATGGAGGTACTGGAGCAGCTAACTCATTGGTAAGCACACAATTTGGAACTGGAACTACTGGTACAACAGGAACAGGAACTGGAACTGATACCAGCAATGCAGGAGGATTTGGTGGTTTTGGAGGAGGAGCAGGTAATGCTGACAACAATCCATTTGGAGCCGGTGCTGGCAGTAATCCCTTTGGCGCCGGTGCTGGTGGTAATCCCTTCGGAGCCGGGGCTGGTAATCCATTTGGAGGAGGGGCTGGTAATCCATTTGCAGCTGGTGGCGCTGGTGGATTTGGAGGAGGACCACCTGGTATGGGAGGACCCTTTGGAGGAAATCCGTTTGGAATGGGTTTGGGTATGGGAGGAGGACCATTTGGTTTTGGTATGCCACCCTTTGGAGGTATGGGAGGAGGATTTGGAGGATTTGGACAAGGTCAAGGACAAGCTGGACAATTTGGTGGTGCTGCTGGTGCCGGACAATTTGGTGCTGCTGGTGCTGGACAATTTGGTGCTGCTGGTGCTGGACAATTTGGTGCTGCTGGGGCTGGACAATTTGGTGCTGCTGGTGCTGGGCAGTTTGGAGGAAATCCTTTTGGAACAACAGGTGCGGATAATAATGGTCTTGGACTTGAAGGTGGCCTTAATCTTGGGACACTACCGTCTACAGGTCTTTTTACTGGGTTAGAACAAGGCTCAGCATTAATTGACCCAGTCACGGGTAGCAGAGTCCGTCCTCTTCCTAATGATGTAGCTAACAATGCTCTTGCAGAACGAAGAGGGCAAACAGGTTTGTCGTTGTAAATGAACCAATTCCACATTTTATGGCAATTTTTTCTTCCTATTTGATGTTACTAATGATTAAAAAACTAACTGGCATTGGGATGTTTTATGCGTTTTAGTGCTGTAGATGACTAACGCACAAACTATTAACAGACAATTGTTGCGTGAATGGGAAACAATTCTAGATAATGTTATTCACTGGTTAAATAATACACGTGAAAAAGATTGAAAGTGGCTTTAAACCCCAATCAAACAAACAAACAAGCCATTTCTGTTGCAATGAGAATTTTTAAGGTAATATTGCGATAATAGTTTGAAACGCATTTCTTAAACTGTAACACGACTATTGAAATAAAATATTCTGTGTAAAAATGTAAATTATGGTTCATTTCTAAGCCACACAAATTCTAAGTTTGGTCGGTTGGATCCAAGTCTGTTTTTTAAACGCGTTCCACGGAAGATATTAATGTCCAAATTTCCAGTTTTCAACTCTATAATGTAAAAGAAAACATATGGACTGTAAGCCGGAAAAACACATTGAAGCTTGTTTTAACTCAAAACAAAGGAATTATGTCTCTTTCAACAGGTGAGTTTAGTTCTATTTTCTATTCTCCTCTTTTTGCTGTAAGATAGAGAGAGCATTGGTATAGTCTTATATTTAAGTTAAGCAAAACTAAATAACAATCACTTCGCTAATTTATATGACAAATATCTAGGGGAATAGTACCCATTGGCCAAAGGAGGTAATGTAATAAAAAGAGTAATAAGCCTCATCATATAAAACAATAAGTAGCAAATTTAAATTGTGGCGATGCATCGTGTTAAACCTACTATTAATTTTTTATATTTAGAAAAATCATTATTTGTTGTATATATTGATGTCAAGATGCGATATTTATTATAAACTTATATGTTATATATGTTCTTCAAGTTCCAATGTAGAAATAATAATCATACTTGTAGATATATAATCTTCAGAATCTTTATATAACGCCAGATTAGATAACTAAATATTAATTATATGTTGTTTTGGGTATTATACACTATTAAGAAAGGATGTTTTTGTCAGGCGCTGCATCCATAGTTTGCTGATTACTTTGCGCAGCTAGAAAAAATAAGAGGTTTTAAATGTTTCGTCAGCTGAACATTTGTGGAAAAGGTACATTTAAAATTGCACGTTCCAAATTTACTCCGCTTTATCTATCTTGTGGATTTTTTCAATTGAAATTTCCTGATATCACATATCTCAAATTGAAACTGCATGATAAAATGATATGTTTATCGCTAGAAACAAACTAGCATTCCAAGTCACTGTTTTTCTTTAAATTTAATAAACCTCTTTTTAACGATAGTTTTGTTTTCTAACAGTGAGGCAAGCTGGCAGAAATACGAGACGTAGAAACACAGTGCCAAGAACTAGAGCTTCAACAAATATAGCTTCACCTATATCATTAACAAGTATGCTTTGGTGGTGGTATGCAGTCATGATCTTAATGTAGTAAAATCCACTTTTACATTTCATTTTGCCCGAAATATTAACCAAAAATGTTTTGATTAGCATTGCTAGCCCAATATATAGTCATTCGAAATTAAGTATCCGTAGCAACCTTAATCTAATTGATTTATAGTATAATTAATAAATAAATTTAACTAGAAGTCCAAGGCCCTATGTATATTTTGTTAACAAATTTCAGATTCATGAATTCATTAAAATTTCAATGCTAAGAAAAAGGTTGTTATTTATTTATGAATAATATGAAAATGTCAGCAGTATTTTTATCACAAAAACTGTAAGTTCATCTATCATGGCTTTTGTAAGATATACTCTTTCTCATAAATAAGGAATATTTTTACTTTCGACCTTATATTAGAAAAAGGTATGGCTAGACTTTCTCAAGCAGAATTTTATAAGGAAATAGCCGATAATCCTTGCAAGATGATAAAAGAGGAAAGTAAAATGATAAAATTAGAAGAAATGAAACATTTGAAGGATTCTAGCCGGAATACAAAATAAGAATTTTTTCACAAAATTGTGGGTTTCAGAACTCATAAAACTAGCCATCGGATAAAAATGTTAAATCGAACACTTTTGTACCTTGAAGCAAAATAACGAGATCTGCGTAAACATTTTTGGCATTCTGGCTCATAGTTTTTGCACGCAAGTCTCCAAATTTGAATTTTTGACTCAGAAAATGTCAATATTCCATATTTAGGACCAAGGGTATATGAATCTATGATGAGCTTTCTATAATTTGCCTATGCGAGAGACAATAGGACGAATGCAAACTTGAGAAAAACCTATTTGCTGAAATGTTTTTACAATATGGCAATTAGGATAATGGGCTATTGTATAAAATTCATGCTCGTTCCATCGTCTCAAATTCTTGCTTTCATGCTAGTTGCTTATAGTTGTGTTATTATTTTAGCTGGAAGACGAGTTTTATCTGCCCGTCAGCGGACTGCTCTTCGTGCACGTAAGACTATTACTACCAAATTAGTAAATCGAATCCTCTGTGTTCTTTCTAAGTCAGATTTGGTATTTGTAAGAATGCTCATTTAATCATCGTTGAATTAACAATAGGGCAATGGACCATTTCAGACATGCAACGGAATTCTGGGAACGTCATTGTTCTGGTTGAATTTCATTGGTCAAGACGTCATTTACGAGGACGCCGAGATTGCGCAATGCATTTTACGAGGACGGAAGTTGAATTTCTGAATCGGTCCATTACTTTTATAAAAACCTCTCAAATTGCAGGCAGTTATAATTTCACTTAACGACTTTGGAGACATTACTTTTCAATAATGCAAAATTTTACGATTTCTGCAGTGTGAAATAAAGTTTTATAGGGTTAAAACATAGCTTCTCTCTTTAAAAAAAATAAATTTTAGTTATTAAGTAAAAGAGAAGATTTTCCATTTAGAAGATAGGTTTATTGATAATTTGAATTGAACATACAATTTCATTGGTTGCCATTATTGCTTTTATGCTTTCGTAAATATAGGCTTGCTAGCAATGTTTTTAGCAAAGCACATTTTCCTTGCCGCTTTTATTGATATGCCAACTTAAAAGACATGATTATCATATTATCTCCATAATCAACAAATGCTTACAAATTTGTTCCCTTTTAGACTTTTACAAGAATGAGGCTCGAAATATAGTCTTTGCAGAATATGTTAAAAATTAAATCTGTTTGGTTTATATTTTAGGAACTGCCGGCGCAGGAACAGGTACGTCTTTTCTATCATTATATTAACTCCCTTGCATGCATTGTTTTCATTGTTACTAACATGTGCATGTCTGATTGTATAATTGCAATATTCACTACAGAAACAATAAAAATTGCACATATGGTTACACTCGCAAACTGGGAGCCATCTTTAAATGTTGTTTGTCAGAAGCAAATATTAATGCTCACTGAGAGGTTAATTTTTATTGTTTCTGAAATGTCCCTTTAATCTTAGAAATATAAGCACTTCCTTTTGGTTTAGTCAATTAAAACTTTGTTGAACAAACAGAATAGATTTGAATTATCGTAATGTCACATTTTATATTTTGGTTTTGAATAATTTTGAGTAGTTTATCTAAAGCTCAATGATTATATATTGCAGGATTTTTATCTCAAACATTTCCAACAGGTCAGATATTTTTTTTTTTTATAATTTTGGGTTTGCTATAGTATAGTATAGTAAGCTTGAACTTTAACAATTTATTCGAAAAAGTTATTAATTAAATGTATTTCTTGCAGGGAATTGTAAAATCTAGATTTTTTTTTATAAAAATTAAATTTTTGAATACTATTATAAATCTAAAATGATATTCAGTCAAACCAGTCCTTATCGAAAACAAGCTCTTATCCAGACGTTGCTTCTTTAGCTAGAATTTTTTTTCTGTTCGCTTTTTAAATACCTTTTACTTGTCAATAATATTCCCTTTACCTGCTTCTTATGCTTTGGGCATTTATACTTCCTTTCAAGTTGACCTTTCAAATTTTGCAAACTTCGGACAAGAAGAACAACTTCCGGAAATGATGCCTGAAGGTGTCAATACGGCAACAACAACTTTCCAAACGGGTGTTCCCAGACAATTTGAAATGCAGGGATTATCTGATGGTCCTGCTGCTGCGACTGCAGGATTAGAAAATGCATTGGCAAGCAGTTTTGGTGCATCTAACGGACGAACTGACGCAAGAGGTTCCATTGAGTTCGGCCTTAATAATGTCAGGAGATCCTTCTCACAGATAGCACAACCAGGTTAGCAATCAAAACTGTTTTAGTAACTTCGATGTAATCGTTAGTATTTTGGTAGTTTCATACCTCCTAAAATATTGATTAGAAGTTTTTTCTTTAATTATACGGTTCTATCAAAACATATCAATTCGAACACGCAGAATTTTTTTTAAATATTTTCCCTATCTAATTATGGTAAACAAAACTAGGTAAAAGAGAAATTTGAAACATAACGCGTAACGAGGATAATTTTTGGTTTGTTGCTGTGCTACAGGAGAGATGAGTGGAAACGACGGCGGTATAACTATTGCTGAATGGCATCGAATGGTAAATGAAGCACGAGGAGCAGAATCACGTATGTCAATGGTTGCATCTGCTTCGAACTAGGTAGATCATAGTACATAGCGCCAGGAACAGAAGAGTGTAGCATAGAGTGCTTTCGCTTGAGCACAAGTAATAGAATTATAGGTTAAGTTTTTTTAAAGACATGTTTGTCAAAACGGAAAAATAACATTATTTAATGTTAGATGAAGATTATATCTCAACGTCACTGATGTAAAATACAAATTAAATATCCTTTCGATATTGCTGATTTGAAATAAAATTCATTCTTGCTATGGGTTCATCGCATTGTTGAAATGACAAAATAAAAAGTCTGGATTATAAATTTAATCTCTTACAAATAATTTTAATTAGATCAGTTTGCGTCATTTTGTGTATATAGAAGAAAAAAAGCAATCATAAGCAATACATTTTACATATCTAACATAATCTATTCTTCCAAAATTTATGCTTCGGGAAGAGCAGATGATATTTTCCAGACTAATAAACACAGTATTTTAAAATAAGCCAAGAATAATGTTCAAAATTGTTTCATTTGTGTTTGGTAATGACCCGATTCAGGCAATTCGTACTCATCATTCCAATACACGATCTCGGT
>JAULBM010344152.1:0-12437 GCA_032357055.1 Geukensia granosissima
GATTTTTAATGTGCTAGCTCACGAAAGCAACAGTCCGCAGGAAGACATGCCACTTTACCCAGACACATTATTCTGAAACGGGCCGACCAGTCTATGCTCTTACTCCCAAATGCTGCATGCTTAGCGGAGAAGCAGCATATACCAATTTTAATGTCTTTGGTTTGACCCGGCCGAGCTATAGTTCGGTTTGGTTAGACAATAAACAAAAGTTTTTCTTAACTGATCTGAAAAATTGTCGTTTTCAATGATAACTTTTTTTGCTCGAATGATTTGTGAATGTTAGGGAATTTAAGAGCATTTTGATATTTTTACAAATATTGGCACATATTTTTTACGGAATGCAAGTAAGATAAGCGTGGCGGTACCAAAGATGCAAATATTGTCGAAAATTTTTTTATACAAAAATCACCAATTTTCACACGAGCGTAGAACAATAACACCTGTTATATTTTAAGCACCTAATTAGATTGCCGGTTATATAGTTATATCTCTCTTGTATTCCCTTTACATTTATTGTAATTATTTTGAGAATGATAAACCAAAACAAAAGAGACTCAGTACTTGAAACGTACGTAAACACAAAGTTGTATAGATATGATACTTGTGTACATTTCTAAAATTTTTGAGAATGTTATGTATGTTGATAATTATAATATAAATGAATAATATCAGGTAAAATTACCTTTGTTAATCGATGCTTCTCGTCGTCGTCTTATGGCATCTGCCAGATTCTCCAACCTAACTGACATGTTATCAAGTGAGTTTTTAAGTGCTGAGATTTTATTTACTTCGGTTTCTAATCTAGGAATTCTTCTCAACTCAGTTTCAAGAATGGCTATTTTAGCCACCTCTTTTTCCAGTCCTTTCATCTGTTGTACTACTATTTCAAGCTGCTTTATTTTGCTAACTTCTCTTTCGATCTCTTCAATTTTATTAATTTTCGGTACGAGTTTCTTTATTTCCTGTAATTCATCACTCAGTGTTTTTATTTTTTTTATCTCATTTTCAAAGTCTCCAATTTTTTGCACTTCCTTTTCAATTTGACCTATTTTGGTTAGTTCTGTTTTGAGATTTTGTAATTCGGCTTCAAGTTTTGGAATTTTAACCACCTCTAAATGAAGGTTTTGTATCCTTTGCACCTCTGCTTCGTGAGATCCTATTACATACTTGTGGGTATCTACTGAGTCTTTCATTTCTGAAAATATAATATTTTTGACTTATCACAAGGCAAATTCTATTATCATTTCAATGTTTTTCTTTGCTAAAATTGTTTCGATCAGTTTTATAGCTCTGTACTGGTAACCAGCATAGATGGAGATGGCTAGGCCATGTATTAAGAATGGACACCTATAGGATATGTTCAGTGGCTCTGACTTGGAAACCAGAAGGAAAAAGGAGGGTAGGACGTCCCAAGACAACCTGGAGACGGACTGTAGAAGTGGAAAGAGCATCGCTTGGATGGAACACCTGGGCCGCTGCAAGGACAACAGCAAAAGACCGTGCAAAATGGAAGGAGTGTATCAAGGCCTTAAATGCCGACCGGTATGAAGAGGATAGGTGAGGTGAGGTGAGGTGAGTCGCGCTGCATATCCCCGCGCTAAATTGGTGTTTAATGGTATAATGTGGATATTGTGATATAAGTTGTAGTTTTCAAATAAGGGGATTGGCTTTCCAATAGGACTGCCAAAGGAACTTGTCTTTTCTTGCAGACTTAGAATATATATGTTAAGGTTGTGGGGATCTGAAAGTTTTTCAAATAATTTTTAATTGTCAGAAAAAGGGGGTCGACAGACCTTGCGGATATGCTCATGAACATTGCCTTATCATGCGAACTTAAAGATATATGATTAAGGGTGGGGAACTGAATAATTTTTTGGATAATTTGTAATTTCAAAGCCAATAAACCGAGAGCTTAGAAGTTTTCGTTTCTCGCGTTCAAATCAACGACACCTGCAAGCAAATAGTAACCGAAAGAATTTACCAAACTGAAGCCTAGGCTGTCAACTGTAGCTAGCAGATGTTTAAAATGAAGTTCAAATTAAACGGTTTTGTTTGTTCGTTGGAAGATACGGTTCGAAGACAAATGCAACACAACAGGAATGCATATTTTCTTTACGGCCTTTATTTCATAACTTTACTTAAAAATGGCACGTTTCATTTTGAGGAAAAATTTGTTCAGTTTTGTATTACGATCATTTCATTACTTATCGATCATAAATGGGTAAATTTACTGTCATTGGAGCAAAATAGTTAACTATTTTTTTTTCTAAAAAAGTTTCAAGAAAATATATCTTTGTTTTGAGAAAGAGGGATTATTTTGTTTACATCTAATGCACTATAATCTACGACATCAAAGCCTAATGTCTTAGAAACGCGAACAAGGTTTGATTAAGTAATATTATGATATCCCCTTAAAAAGGAATGTCCATAAAATTATGTTAAACCTTGTATACATTAAAACTAATGAATTATCAATACAATAACTAACGTCATTTATATTTTATAAATAGCCCAAAAGCAATGTTTGCCGCAAAAGTGCACTTCTCTTTTATGCTGATAATGACTAATAAACGGACCAACATTCTGTTCAAAACATGTTTAACTTTCATACCTTTGCGCTTTCTCATCAAATATTTTTTGTGGAAACTCGCCTTTTTATTCAGAGCCACAGATGTATACCAAATTTACTTTTTTTTTAAAAAATTTTCTTGATATTTTGCAGAAATATTGAAAATAACTACCATGGCTATCAAAATTCCAAACAAATATTCTAATTACAAGAAAAGGTTTACAATTGTCTGAAAATCATGTTCAAATAATTTTTTAACTTGTTTGATTAAATTTTCTCTCAGAACAGATTTATATTTTACAAATAGAGGTTAAAAAAATTCATGATATCGGCCTTCATGATATATTGTCGATCTTTTCATACATAGTTTAAAAGAAATTACAACAGCTCTTACCTGCCTATTAACACGTACTCACCAGAACATAAACATAACCATATAACTACCTTTAAAAGTCAACAGGTTTTTTCTCTTATCAGTGTTACACTAAAATGATTACAACAAAATTTGCTTTACACATACAAAATTCCTAAACATTTTATTGATTCATAATTAAAATAATAATAAATATTAGCAGGCAATATTGCATGAGCAAGTCATTTTATTAGTGTTAAGAGAAGTGTTTATTGCATTATCAAACGTAAATATGTTTGAGATGCATTAACAATCACTCCATATGTATTTTGTTATTTCAGTTTTTAATTTGTAAATTGTTGAAAACGTATATTCTGTTGAAAAACAGAGATGACAACTTGTCTAATCAAAAATGTAAAAATCACCATTGTGAGGTGGTATTGGAACTTCATTATAAAAAGGAAGGATTAAGAATAAATGCCGAAAAAGGCAACCCCTTCCTTATTTAATTTTAACAATTTAATTGCGTACAAAGCGACTTTCTGGATTGACCTTCATCAAAGCTGACAAATGAATGCACACGTGGAACCATGTACGCTAAAATGAACAAATTGAATACAGGTAGTGTTCGTGACGGCGGCAATTGCCAAACGTATGAACTTCAACATTCAATCGTGCCATGTTGGTTGTAAATAAACCAATTAGTCTATGATGTAGTAGTTGTACCATGCATCCCGTAAGGGCTCATCCTCATCTACTTTCAAAGAATTGTATTTATACATGCATTCTTTTCATATTTTCAATGGAAACAAACAAAAATTGAATTTTTTTTAGGTTTAATTGGTTATCTTTGACCATATTGTTTCAATTTCGCTAATTGTAGTTTCACACGTAATTCCAACTTTACAGACATAAAGTGTACGTAAACATATGTTAATTCATACAAAGGACTGACAGGTAGATAATGTTTCCAGCTTTTCAAAATGTTTTGTTTTAATTTTACTGATTATCAAAACAGTTAATTTCTGGAGGCAAATTTGTTTCTTATAATTCTAAAATAATGAATTCATTATGAGGTTTTAGTGCAATAAATGACTTATAAATGTTTATTAAAATTTATTACCCTTTGATTAAATTTTTCTGTTATTTGGATGCGAAATAAATATAACAAAAATCAGAGTTTTGACATTTTAGGTTTTTTACTTTTCGTGATGAAGGGAATCAACTGGTTTTGCATACACTACTATTAGCATTTGATAAATTTAAGTCTTTATCAGACATTTTTTAAGTCCATAAAATGTATTAGAAAGGGTTGTTAACTTCCAAATTTTGTGAAATTTTACCCCTACTTCTACACAATTGATATGTATACGGGCCTTTTAATTTGAATTCTGCTGCAAAAAAGTATTACAAAAAATGACAGTTAGTTTTTATGACGTTTATTTGTCTAGATGTTTTTCAGCTGCGCTCGTATTGCGTGTTCAGTTTATGTATAAAAGATTAATATCAATGGTATAGTTTTAAGAATATGATATCAAAAAATAAAAGATCCAACGTATACTCAGAGAAAGTGGAAAGAGAGCAATTTCCATTACATGTTATATTCAACTGCTTGTTTTTCTCTTAAAACTTCGGAGAATTATTTCAAATTGTTCAAGCTGTTTATGAGATTCGAAAAAACATCTTTTTTACCCCCCAAAATAACAAATAAGCATTTGGTCTAAACAAATAAGGACATTAATTGATGAAATTTTCATTGATTCAAAACGTGTGTTCAAAACAATATTCAAAAGTCGGAAGACAAACTATGGGCAAAATAAAACGATAGACAAACATAAAACACACGACACTTCACTGAAAACTAACGCTGGAGTAACACGAACCATACAAAAACCAGGATGAGCTCAGGTGCTCCGGAAGGTTAAGCAACTCCTACTCCCCTAGTGGCATCCGTCGTGTAACTTATTTTAGTCGTGTATTGGCAAACTTAGCGCTGTGTTATTTTCTTGAGAGAGCAATTTATTTCAAAAACTGTACAAAGTATGCGATCATTGTCAATGTTTGATCCTATCGTCTAATTGTATTTCAGTTATTGTTGCTTCGAGGAATCTGTGAAATACTATAATTGATATTTATAGCTTTTATTTGAACTTATATATTACCAAATGTAAACTGAGAATACGGTAAACTTTTCAACAACAAAAATTTTAAAAAGTTTTTAAAAAAAACATTATTCTTTGAAAATAACATTTTAAGGCTTCAAAATTAAATTTTGAAAATACTACCTCTAAGTTTAATCAATTGGGATAATACGTGGATCTCCAATACGTTGGTAATATTGATTTAGAAAACTTAAACCGCATTTGAGAGGTTTCTACAGAATTTTAAAGATTTTTCTTATTTTTCCACAATATTTTTCTGTAATAAAAAATGTCAAAAATGGCAATTTATCTTTTATTTCATTAAATCCTTTAAATATGGCACAACTTTGCTGAAATTTTTACAGATAAACACACATTGTTTTAAAGGAGAAAATATTGGGAAATGTCAACCACACTCTATCTCCGTAATGAAGGAAGGGCATTGATGAATCTAGAGGTCCTCTACAGGTATTCAACAATGGTGTAAAGAGCATGAGATCGACCCAGACAAATCGAGTATTCGTAAAATTCAGTAAATCTTTCATCATTTTTTAGCCTATGAACACAAAAAGACAATGTAATAGGGGACTTTTAAGAGAACTTTTCGTATTATAAAAATTTAGTTATCTTTTTAAAGTACAAGTTCAGGCCATTTCACATAAGGACTATACTGATCTTCTTTCTAAAAAATTCTTTCAGTGACAGCTTGACTGAGGCTATTTCACATAAGGACAATATTGAACGTGCTAACTTCAGAAAATGAGGGTCTTCCAAAATAAAGAAACCCCTAAAACAGTTTTATAATTTAAATAATAACATTGTTATTACATTTGTATATATAGGAGTCATGAATGAGGGTATATCCTAGAAAATCTCTGGTTATCAAGGTAACAAACAATATAGGTGAAAAACACTTTCAATATTGATTTATATAAATTTTCACATCTCAAGAATGGAAAATATTATATTTTATTTAAAGGTGTAATTGCACTGTTAATTATGTTCTTTTGTACTGATCTCATGGCGCTAGTAAGAAAGAGAGAAAAGGTATTATAAATGATATCCGTAACAAATGACACGAAAACTGTTACAGTAACTAACATTACTAAAATCTTGCTTGTTTTCTTCGGTCAACAATCTGGTCCTGTCAATTTGAATAGATGAGATCAGAAAGTTTTTACAGAAAGATTTTTTTATTGTTTTAAACAGAACTGAATGTAAAACAATGTCTGGCAGTTTTTACTCCTGAAATCGTACTTGCAACCCACATTTGTTATTCAATACACTTTCATTTTGCTACAGATGTATATAAAAATAGTAACAAATTGAGAAATCAATCACTATCCTTGAACATCATATAAGATTGAGGTAATGACTTTGCATATCCCCATGCTTTTCTTTGGAACATTTAAAATCCTTTATAAAACTTTAAAACATCAAACTTTCATATGAAATAGAGAACAGTTGGTTGCTTGGTAGCTAGACCTAGCTTGCGGAATATATTCTATCCTTTTTTTTCAATATTTAAAAGAAATCAAAATTAGATATAAACTGTCACATTTCATTTTTCCTACAAAGCGACTTTTATATCAATGAAAATCAACATGCTTTTGTAATATCGATATCACATTTATTCATTTAATACATCGTTGGTATTGTTGAAGTTTACATCCGGAATATTAAGCAGATGACATTTAAGATGACGTTTTTTCAATTTTTTCAGGTGAAATACCAGATAACTGGTGCAATTATTGCCATTATAAGACAACATAATTTGATATTATCATAAAATATTCTTGAATTAGCCATGTCACCGAGTCATAAACGATAAAAGTAAAAAAAAACCTAGATAATGAACACAAACGACTTAACCATAGAACTGGAAACCGTGCCAGAAAAACAGTTATCCCAAATCCCCAAAAAATTATTCAAGTTTGGACCTTGAATTGTCGATAGACCTTCCACAATAAAAAACCCAAACTGGCAACAACAGATTAATGCGCTGAAGAATTCACAGACCATAATACCAAACATGTAAATATAAATATGTATTGGACATCTGTAAGGCCTATAATTGCAATTGTTCTTAACATGGCTTTCAACATTAATCTTGTTATTAAAAGTTTTACTCATATTAAGCAAATAGACTTAAAGATTATATTAAAAGTTGTCAAATGCTTACTAAGACCTTGTTTACTGTTAAATACTAAAAAAAAGACTGCACATCAAATTCTTTTCGTGTTTTACGGCCTCCGTGGTGTAATGTAAAATGTGCTCGCTTCGAGTACGGAAGGTTTTGGGTTCGAACTCCGGCCGGGTAAAATCAAAGACATTAAAATTAGTATTTGCTGCTTCTCCTCTAAGCATAAGCACGCAGCATTTAGGAGTAGGAGCAAATAATGGTCGGCCCAAAGTCAGAATATATCGTCTGGGTAAAGTTGTCTTCCTGTGGACTGTGTTTTCGTGAGCTACATGTAGCATAAAAAAATCCGGCTCAGCAATTCGATTTAGTACAAAGCAGGTTAAATCAGTATCATCATATATTTATATGCTCTCGTCCTGAATATGCATGACATATTTCCCGCTGGACGTAAAGCAATATATAGCTAATATTTAAATGTTTCGCTTGATATGAGGTTTGATTTGCAGGGCCCAGTTGTTCAAAACTGTCGTTAAGCTAACGCAGGCGTTAAACTATAGTTAGTGAGTCGTTAAATTTTACGAAAATAAAAAGTGTTGTAAAAAAAATTAATGAAAAAATTTTTGTTAATTATTCGTTTAATTTCCTCAATTAACATTTTAACGACGCATTAAATATGGCCGCCTTCATGCAAGTGTCTGTTCCTGTTCTAAGACTTTAGGAACAAAGATGGACTTTCGCTTGATTTTAATGATGATGAGTTGAGGAAATGATACAGATTTGGCAGAGGGGTATTTTAGACCTGGCTTACCTTCTTAGAGAGTCCTAACAAAACCACCAAACAAAAATTTTCCTTGCCAAATTTGCCTCTGTGCGAAGACATTTTCATGACCAGCCTCTGACTTATTAACTTGCTTTTTAAATTTGATAAGTTGAAACTCCTCGGCCTTTGCAGGTTTTTAGGAGATTTGACATTATCCATCTTGGATGTAAGAGGTTGCAGTTGAATTGTGGTTAGATTTTTAATTTGCAAAATTGAAATATTGGAAATATATTTTTTATACAGTAGTTAAAACACTTAACGAGACGTTAGTTGATTTTGTCGTTAACAACAGAATTTAGCGCAGTAATTAGCAAACACAATCATTAATATTTAACGAGTCGTTCGGCTTAATTCGTCATTAGCCTAACAACAGTTTTGAACAACTGGGCCCAGATTGCAGGCAAAAAAAAATGTGTTTTCTTTGATTTTGTGTCTGTTTGCTGGTATGCTTATGATGTAGTTTTTGCTTAAAAAATAACTCAAAAAATTTTAAATAAATAATAATGTTTTCAACTTAAAAGATCTACAAGAGTAAACAGGTCGTGGGCATTTGGTACAATTGTAATACATGCAGATACATAGCATTTCATCTGGTATCTATCTATATATAGAGCTTACTTAGAGGCTTTGGACTTCATTGAGCCATAATTAGCCCATCTGTAGGAAAAAAAAGTTCCAAAGAAAATTTTTAGCATTAACCATCTCCAATATAATAATCCATATTCCATTCAAATCCAAACCAGAGGCTGATTCAAGGAAGGTGTGTCGGGTGAACTCATCCCCTCAAATTGTAAAAAATATACATGATTTTGTTGCTGTAAATTTGATTTTTTGAGAGGTTAATTTCACATTAAAAACTGTAGATTTAATTTCACTTGGTGATTTTTTTCATAAACGATAATTTACACCAGCCCAAACTCGAAAATCCTCTATGTGACCCTGCACCAACCTAAAATTTGTCAGACTGAAAACAAAGTATAAGTCCGGTAAACAAGAGGTTGATATATGACATCACAACCACACGTGTCATGTGCCTGTCCCAAGTCAGGAATTGTGGTCAAAGGTTTGTATTTGTGTTTATTATTCTATTTTGTATATATGTTTATTATTATATTTTATCTACATTATTGATAATATTTGGCAAAGAGCAGTATTATTTAACGCATTCACGATTTCTTGTTTAGAGCTTTTAGAAGGGGCTGTACTCCACCCTTGTTGAAGGCCTTGTTAAGATATCTAGATTTGTTAATTTCTCTGGAGAGCAATCTCTGACAAAAAATATATATATGTCAAAAGTTCTCTAATTTTTTCAAAATTCGTAGGATTTCATATACCAAACGAATTCTATGAAGAAAAATGGTTTATATTCATATTCCCTAAATTTTGTTAAAATACAATGATTTTGTATGTAGAAAGCAAAACATATTCTTCTGGTAGATGCCACGTATTTTTTTATTTCTGAGATACTACAAAAAAGCGTCAAAAGTGTTTATACTTGTACTCTACCCAAAATATTGTCTTACTACCAATATATATATATATGTTTTTTCTATAAAGACAAATAATGTTTTTAAATGCAATGAGACTGTGCAAAAAGTAAGAAAGAATTTTTTTTAGGGTGAAGTATTATTATAGGATTAAACACTTTTTTAAAGAAATTTATTGGTGTATAAACTTGACAAATTCACTCACAAACAAGTAAAAGTCTGAATGACTTTTATGTTACGTTTGTGAGTAAATTGGTCCAGTTTATACACTAATAAATTCCTTTAAAAACGTTTTTAATCCTTATAATTCTTAAATCTTGTGAAAAAAAAATTATCTCCCCACTAGTAACCTCTACGATAAAAATTGTGTATTTGTGTAACTTGGTTGGCCTGGCGTATGAATATATTAATTCAGTGAAGCGCAAGGAAATGTTCTCCTTGGAACTTGCTAGTTGATAAAAATAAAATACAAAATATTTCGATTTTATATTTTCTTCACAACAATCTTACCAAATTAGAAATAAATATTTTTTTTGGTTTCGAGTCGGCGTTTTTGTAACCACCATCTTGTTTACATTAGTTTCAGAAGTAGTTCCGTCAACAACGTTCATTCAAAAATAAGCAACCTTCAAAACAGCTTCCGGAAGCCGCTCGACCAATCATATGCAAGGATTTCCTAATATGCAAATCATTTAAGAATTATAGAGACGTGTCCATGTATTACAAATATTCATCTTAGTATAAATGTTTGTTCACAATACCAAAATTATTCCTGTTTAATTTAGGTTGATGTGGAGTAAATCACATTGCCTTTTACACTAGGTTTAATTTTTTTTCAGAATTAATGTAATTCGCAAGTGCTCAGTATAATTCAATTTCCGGAACAGCTAAATATGATTGCAATAAGATTATCCGGATTATATTGTAGTGTGGATGCAAAATGAGGATTTAATATGATGTCATAATTAGTTACATTACTTTTGCTCTTCGTTTCAATTTTGATATGAATTAAGTTGAATCATTAACCAAACACTAGTGTCAACGCAATAGGTTAACTTTATACTGGCTGTTGTTAGGCCCTCAGCAAATGCTCAGTATAGTTCAATTTCCGAAACAGCTAAATATGATTGCTTCTGTTTGTAAACTTGATTGTGCAAGGATTTGAGAATTTGTCCATGATAGTACAAGTGAGTAACTTGTATTATAGCTGATATTAACAAATAAGATGTGATATGATCGTCCATGAGACAGCCATCCACCAAATGACAGTAGAATTTAACTTTTACTGTTTTCATTATGGCCTTCAACAATGACTCAGAGTCCATACCATAACGGTAACTGTAAAAGGCCCGAAATAAAAAATGTGAAACTATAAATATAACAAGACAATCGAACTAACCTAATGCAAAAATAATGAATAAATATCAATAAATGATTAATTAAACAACGACAACCACTGGACTACCAATATTGTACTGTTTACAATGTGAAATTGATCATGTTTAAACCTATTTATATTAAGTTTGTTTGTCCTTTTATTATTACATGTATTTATCCATTCAATACATGTAGAATTAATACGTTGAAATATTTTACGAGCAAAGCGAGGCAAAAAAGTCATATTATTTTTTGTATGTGTTTGGTAAAATGCAATATGTTTCATTAACTTTTTTTCTGAAACGCGAGTTTTAAACTTAAAAATTTAATAATTCTTAAAAAAACCTTCCTCATATGAGTCCTGCCTAATTTTTTGGTATAGACCCCGGTCCATTGTGGAAGGCCATGAGGTGACCTTCAGAAGTTGAAAATCAAATTGTCTGTTTTCTAGTAGATGGTCGTCTAACGAACAATCACACCATATCATGACTCCCATCACTTAAAATTGAATTTTTTCAGTTGTATATTAGGAGTAGAATCTTTGATTAAATTTGAGGTATTTGGGTTGGATTGGAAATACCTTTATTTTTAGATTTATGGTCTAAATGGGCGTTTTTAGCACTGTTTACACTCGTTTTCTGTACATTGCGCATGTGCTCATACCAGGCCCGCTCTCGAGGGCTAGCGGAACCGGGCTTGAACTATCGAATCTTAAAAATCGATATATTCCGGAAACCTTAGTCCTTGAGACATAGGATCTTCACAATTCAACTGGGGAAATATTATTTGATAGTACACCCATAACGTACAGATTATAGGTCAACTTTTAAGGTCATGTTCGCATAGGATTATCTCGATGAATGATAACATGTGATTGAGAAAATGAAGATCTACAGCTGTTACATTTGGTTAAAAATGATTTGGGGAAGAGGTATGGCCATAAAGTGCAAAAACCATTCTTATGTTAGGGTCACAAAATTAAGTTTATTGATATCGAAAAAACTGTATGATATAACACAAAACAATACTATGAATGTTCAGTTTAATATACTGTACAAAATAAGTCAAGGTCAAAGGTGAACGTTTCCCTCAGCCAATGAAAAGTTCTTAGCAAACAAACATTTTTTAACTTTGAAGCTGATAAGCAATATAGAAAAATATTTGTGATACTCTATAAGATAATTTATACTTAGCCACCACCTTAATTCATTAGTAACTACTTCGTTTAAAATTTTCAGGATTATGGTTATCGAAAGGTGGTAACATGGAATTGAGATCTATATTTGTTACATTAGGTCAAAATCTTTGGACAAAGCGTTATAAATTTATGAAGCCCACATACCAGCCTACTTGCGCATTTCGTGAATCGATTGTGACGGTACACCGGTTTTGACTACTGAATAACACGGCGGGTGCCACTAGTGGCGCAGGGGTTGTTTACCCTTTCGGAGCACCTGAACTCACCCTGGTTTTTGTAGAGTTCGTGTTACTCTAGCTTTAGTTTTCAGTGTAGTGTTGCGTGTTCTATGTTTGTCTTTCGTTTCATTT
>JAULBM010344163.1:0-12436 GCA_032357055.1 Geukensia granosissima
ATATTACTGTGTCAAAAACATTATTGTGTCAAGCAAATACTAGAACCATGTTTATCTACAATGTTCTGTTGTGGACACGCAGGCAACACATGTCTTCCGGGGAAGACTCAAAGCTAAGTCTTGAATAATTATCCAGCTTCAGTGTTATAGCTAGAATATAAGTCAATTATCATAACTACATTCTTAAAATTTTATCTTTTATTTGTCATAAAGTCTCATTGTTTTACCTGAGACCAACCAAATTGGGCAAATTTAGAACTCATCTGGAGCCAAAACTGTCCAAAATTGGAATAATTATTTGTCTGACTGACATTTTGTCATTCTGAAAATGGTTTATGATGTCATCTTTGATGCTATATATGACATATTTAAATAATAACTGCAATATTTCAACACACATCCTAAAACTGTATTTTTAGGGCCAGAAGCCACCCAAATCATGCCTACTCCTTTTTAAAGTTAGAAAAAAAATATTGCTAGATAGAATATTGTTAATGAACAAAGATTTCTTATGAGAAAATATTTCTTGTTCAGTTGTGTTTTTGATCTTCTTATTTCAGAACCCCTACAATGGCTGGAGGACTGTTTTCTATAGACAGAGACTATTTCTATGAGGTTGGATCCTATGACGAGGGCATGGATATATGGGGAGGAGAAAACTTAGAAATGTCTTTTAGGGTTTGGATGTGTGGTGGCAAAGTTTACATTGTCACATGTTCTAGAGTAGGTCATGTGTTCAGAAAAACATCACCATACTCTTGGCCAGGGGGTGTCGCTAGAATTATAAACCATAATACACAAAGAATCGTGGAAGTCTGGATGGATGAATATAAAGATTTCTTTTATAAAATTAATCCTGGTATGTATTTCATATTTGCATAAATATCTTCATTCCAACCTTGAGAACCATTAAAAATTTAAAGGCTATTATCTTTTTAGTGTGAAGAATGTAACATATAAATGATGATAATGAAGGAAAATGTCACATATATTAAAGATTCATTAATTTAGGCTAATTTAGACTTGCGTGATCTTTAGGGTTCATTACACTTAAAGTGATTGTCACAAGACAGATGCGAGATGTCCCGCAACAAAGTATAAATGAGCCCTTACAAGTAAACATGAATAATTTTGAGCAAGGAAGATAATTTTAGCAACTTGTAATTAACTTGTCCAAGTTAATTTTAGCAACTTGTAATTAACTTTTCCAAGTTAATTTTAGCAACTTGTAATTAACTTGTCCAAGTTAATTTTTTAGACAAGTATGGTCCCTCACTGTATGTATTGAAGTATGACACACATGTATTTCAACTACATTAAAATGTAAGCTGAGGTTTTAGGTCTTAAGAAAACAGTTTGCTGCTTTTCTAGGTGTAAGAAGTACAAGTTATGGAGATGTAAAGGAAAGAAAGAATTTAAGAGAAAGATTACATTGTAAAAGTTTTAGATGGTATTTAGAAAATGTATATCCAGAGTCACAGCTACCACTGGATTATTTTGCATTAGGAGAGGTTAGTTTATCATCCAGTCACCAACTATATTTATTCATATGTCATGTGTTGTGCAGAGATACATGTAAATTATATTTAGTCCCATGGTTTAGTGATTTTTATGGTTGTTACCTTTCAAACAAAATACCTAGAAAGGGACAGGCTTCTTCCTCAGATTCTCGGATTTCCACCGGTCAAATCTTGCTCTTATTCGTTTTTGTATTTTTTTATATATACTTCTGCCAGGAAATTTTTGTTAAATTCCACAGGTCATGAAATGTCCGAATCACATCCCTGCCTAGTGAATCTCTCAGTTTTATCTGTTGATAATCATATTTGCTAGTCCAGATAGCTAAATCATTAAATTTTAGCTTTAGACAAGAGATTTGAAGCTTTAAACTATTGAGAATGTAGGAATAGACAATCACACATTTTTAGTTTGTTACCCATTGATTATCATATTTTCTACAATTAAGATGGATAAACATTCAAAATTTGAGCCTTGCGAGGTGATTATCAGTGAATGATTCTTTGATGGAGTGATTTTGCATTTTTGAATTCAAATATTGTCCAAAAACTCAGTCTGGATTGTGAGGTCAACAAATCAGAGTCCACTTGACTGCACATGAAATTAGTAATCACTTTTTAACAATCTGTTGAGAGGTGTGAAAATGGATAATAATTAGAGACAATGCAATTATCAAAACCTCGACATTAAACTTTTTTTCAGATAAGAAATAAAGCCAATAATAAATGTATTGATAGTATGGGAAGAAAAAGTGGTGAAAAGACAGGATTTGTACATTGTCATAGCCAGGGAGGCAATCAGGTAGGGTAATCTAAGTAGTGAGAAAGCTAATTCACTGGCCAGAAGTAAGAAATGATTTTTGAAATGAATATGGCAGGCTTATCTGTCTATTAGGTGATTTAAATTACAAACTCATCATATCTTGTTTGTTACCTAGTTTACTGGCAGATTGAGAAGCAATGGAGTGGAATTAATTTTAATGTACGATACTTCATCTTTTTATTGTGTCAGCTGCTGTATAGCAGGTTGACACAAAGTGATCACTTGTTTCGTCCACGTAGTCGGCGGCATACACTACTCCTCCTTAACCACTCAACAGAATTCAACCAAACTTACACATTATCTTCAGTAGCAAGTCTAGTATTGCACTTTTTATTTTGATTTTCTTTCCAAATCAATAGTTGAATTTTGGCAGCCATTTTGATGTGAGTCAAAATGTGAGTAAGGGGAACAATGGGATTAACCAATCCTGATCTGTTGCTAATCCTGAACAACTCTACAAAATTCAACCTAATTTACACCAGAGCTCCACATAAGCTGCATTTTGGGGCAATTACCTTATCAAAATTAACAATAACCCAATTAATTTAGCTGTTCATGGGTTTTTCAAAACCTATAGAATTAACAAAAACCCTATATATTGACAACTACCCGAGTTTTCTCCCAAAAGCAATGCACTGAAATGGGTTGAACCAAAGACAAGTTACTGTTCAAGCTCTATATTATAACATTTTTAAATGTTTATAGGGAATCAACTTTTCTAGCTGACTATTCTTTTTTGTATGATTACAATTATTGTATACATAAATGATAATTGATATTACTCAATAGTTTCTTGAACTTGGGAGTTAAAAACCCAATAAGTGGCAAAATGAGGAGGTTAAGCTAAATCTGTAAAGCAATTAACAACTTATCACCCATTTAGTTGAGAAAAATAGTGAGTAATTTACCCAATTCATAAAATCTTATCTGGAACTCTGATTACACATAATCTTTAATAGCAAGTCTAGTTTTACACTATGTCCTTCTTTTCAATCATGAATGAGTTATCCATCTATCATGGCCTCCCAGGGCATTAAGGCATACGACATGTCTTCAGAAGAAAGACTTTAAAGGTGAAACTGATAGGCTAAACAGAAGCATTTGTGAAAGTTAGAGAAGACACCTGTTTTAGTGTCCTGTTTACAATTATGTGGTGTTCATCTTTCAATGTATAGTTAGAAACATTTGATTTTTTTCTTATCAGAAAATTTAAAATGTGGAATTGACAGTTCTTCTTTTCCGATTAGTAATTTAAAAAAAATGTTTCTCAATAATCTGTTTAAAAAAATTCGGGTTCTGTCAGTATACAGATTGCAGTCAAATAAACTCTGTGGCTAAGTGTTAGATGAGGGACATAGACACAGCCCCCTCCCCCATTGAGCCTCTAATTTTAAGATCTGCATAAAACTGTTGTGCTATGTAACAAAAAAACCTCTCTATGATTTTGTGGTGTTCAGATAACCTCAGATGTGGAACTTATTGGTTCAATCAATGGCCATTTTAATGTGAGCAAATCAAACTTTAAAAATGGTATTTGCCGCTTGTTTAAAGCTAATTTTATAGTCAGAAAGGGGTCCCACTTGTATGAGGAAATAGTTTTAACCTCTACTAGTTAATTAATTTTACTTGTTTAAGTAAATTCTTTTTGCGGTTAAGATAATTTACTTGTACAAGTAAAATTTTGAAAAAAAACACATTTTAAAACTTAGCATTTTATTTACTTAAACAAGTAAATATGAATAAAATAGAACAAGGGAGATAATTTTAGTAACTTATATTTTACTTGTACAAGTTAACTACAGGTGGGACCTCTGACTGATAGACTACTCATTGTTGAAATCATTGTACAAATTTCCATCACCCTCCAATGCAGAAAACTCTAATGGACAGAGTTTAAGCCCCCTTTTTTGGGTCACAGAGGAATTTTTTACCCTTGTCTGTACATATGTATGTCGGTCTGTATGTTCATCAATTTTTGTCAAGCTTATGTATGTGGGACTGATTTGATATTTGGTCTGAAGCATAACCAGGGTGAGCTGTACTTTGTCTCCCCTTTCAAGTCTGTCATATGTCTGATTCCTGTTTACTGGAGCACAATGTTTATTTATGTAAAGCTTTTATGTTTAAACATAACAATCTTTCAGATTTTCTCATATACAAAAAAGAAAGCATTACAGACTGATGATGTATGTCTGGACGTCTCAGCCATCGGTGGACCAGTTAAATTGTTTCAGTGTCATGGTTTAGGGGGTAATCAAAAATGGGAATATGATCGTCAGGTAAAACTTGATTCTGATTGTTCATTGTTGTAACAGTGTAAAATGTGATGCTTTTCATAGAGTTTGATGCTTCCTCCATGAAATTTCACAAGTTCATTTCTTATTTTTGTCATCTTTATGGGTTTTTTTTTTCTCAAAAACTAAACATTTTAATGTTTAAAACATCTCCAAATTGACAGCATTTTTTAGGGTATGAAATTTAAGCTGGACACATCAAACTCCTTGAAAGTGATATTAATTTAGTTTTTTATTTCTTCTTTTTCTTCAGGTGATGCCAGCCTGCATGTTTGGGAGGAGTTTTCATTTCAATATTTATATAGTAGCTTTCAGTATAGTGGTGTATTCAGCAAGACATAGCTTTAAATTCATACACTTTTGTTATTCAATATCATTTTTAAGGAGGGATTTTTCATCTTGGTTTGAGAGAGGGATGTTTAATTAATAAACATAATCTCCATATGCATAAAAAATGAATAAAGTTTGGCTTGGCAGTCTTGATCTAATAATAGTTTGTATTGAATTTAATGTTACCTCTGCTGAAGACATGTGTTCTCCATCCTCTTTCTGTGTCTTTGGTTTAACATGTCGTAACATTTCTTTACTCTCCGCATGCCAGGTTTTCAGCTACACATCAAACCAGCAGTTCAGAACTGATGAAAACCTCTGTGTTGATGCCAGGTACAATTCTGTCATGTTGGTCGACTGTGATTCTAGTAAAGGAAGGTGGGAATATAAGAGACAGGTAGAGATCTCCTTTTATAGCAAGTCTGTGGGGTCACATGTACTTTCCAAAGCAATGCAATCAAAATGATTCTGAATAAACATGATAAAGGTATATATTTGAAAGAAAGAATATCAGGGATGATTTTATTCCGCTTTTTAGCGGATTTCCGCTAATGATAGTCCGGATTTGTCCATTATGATTCTTTTATTATATTGCGGTATTTGGCTTCCGGTTGGTTATTTCCGCTTAGTTGGCATGGTCGGCAAAATCATCCCTGGAATATGGAATGTATGCCAGAAAGACGCGATTCAAATATTTAAAGTGAAATTTATCAGCATGTAAAGCGCTCTTCTAAATTTGGGTTCATGAAACTTGTTAGGGGCCTCATTGAGGAAGATCAGTCAAACCCTACAAATTGGAATCTCAAGCCAAGGTATGAAAAGGGAGTTTTTGGCAAAACAATAGGGACATTCACATTTCTTTTGTATTAGGAGAAAATATTTGAAAAGCCATGTCTTCAGTAAACGCAACTCCATATATTGTATTTAAGTTTATATCCAAAGACTTGAAAACACATATTATTTTCAACTTTGTCATTGATGTATTTGGGCCATTTCTACATCGTAGGCTTATAGTATTTTTATCTGAATAGGAGCCACTTCACTTCTGTCCATCTACCTTTGTGTAACTGGCAACTCTTTCTTTATTTTACCTTTTGTGATCAAATTTTTCACAGTGTAAAAGATCATCACCTAGGTAGATTTGAATTATTTAATTTACCAATTCCTAAAGTATACTTATTTTTCAAAGTTGAAAGATATCAGTAGAGCCTTGGTTGTACACAGAGTATGTGGATTTATAGGAGAATGTTCAATTAGCAAAACTTTACTCAATTAGGCCAAACCAAAAATTTTTCTAGGTTCTCAGGCTATTTTTTTCAAAATTCATTGCAAGCAGGGGGGGGGAGGGGGAAGGGGGGAGGTGGGGGCAATGTAATAATTTTTTTTTCAGTTGACCGTCTTGGGGAGATGAATCTTCATTAAGATATAATGTTTCTGTGATTTCAGTTTGACAATTCCAGAGATCACCAAAAGACTAAAACCATCAACTGATAACCTGTTTACACTTCTGCAACAGAAATTTACATTAAACAAGAGTTATGAACAGTTTGCTTTGTTTCCAACCAGTAACATTTTTTATTGAATTCTTATTATCTCCCTTTTACTACAATGAAAATTTTGGCCATTTTCAGTTAGATAGGATATTTTTAAATAAAAACGACCCTCTAATCAGGGTGTGAGAACCGAACATATTTGTTTATTTGGCCTGAGCTTTTCTTTTTTTTAATGATCATCAAGAATTTTTGAAATTTTTTTTTTTAAAACTCGAGAATGTTTAAAGGTTTGCTAAAGAAAGAGTAGTTTCCAATGAACCACACAGGGACATACTTATGGCTTTTCTTTAGATTGGTTATGGTAATTGCTTTGGAAAATACTGGTGACATGTTATGGTGCATGTGCATAAGGGGCTCTAGGTTTTATGTTTATGAAAAAGCTTTTACTTATTTACACAGTGATTATACATTAAAGAATGCTTTCATGATCTCAGAAATTGTTATACCCCTACAAACAATTTCTTGGGAGTATATAGGGATCCCCCTGTCTGTCAGAAAGAGTTACACTGCTTTAAGGTACTTATTATTTTATTATTTCACAATATCTTTTTGGAATTACTGAAGAATTGATTATGAAATATGTAGATAATTATAATCTTTTTTTATTTTTTTATAGCTGAATCCATTTTATTTCACTCTATTTTAATATATAACTATTTACTTTATCTTATTGGATTTCAAAGTTTGGCCCCCAAGGGCGACATGGGTATAGAATTAGGGTGTTCCGTAATTCCGCCTGCAGGTAGAACCCTTGCAAAAGGGGTGTTGTTTGCTTGGGTGGGTTGTTTAAAAGAGAGTAGCTGGGGTTAAGATATTGGCTCCTCGGTTTCTCCGCCAAGAGGTAGAATACCTCCTAAAAGGGCATCTGTTGGTTGGTTGGGATGTATAGAATCTCAACCTGTCTCGGACCGGAATCTTATCGCCATGCCCAGTGTAGGAAAAATGTGATGCCCTCAGTAATGAGCAGTCTGTAGGTGACCAGTTGCTTAGTCTAAATTTCCCGCCTCTACCCAAATAGTCCCAATTTGACATCCTGTGTCTATTAAATTCCCCTGCTTAACCCCCAGCTAGCCCCTTTAATAATTTATTTTTTGATAACTTGTTCTAGTCCTGAATATGCATGAAATATTTGCTGCTGGATGTTAAAACAGCAATCAATCAATCAATTCAAAATTTGGCTGTACCCTGCAACATCTATAACCTGCATTAAACTTTATAACAGATGATTTCATATAGAAAAAGTGGTTCCTAATTAAACCTTTCCCTTATTTGTCTCTGAGAATACACGCTCCATTTTACAGACCACAGATGTAAAGTTCTTGTTTCAGAATGGTAACATTTTCAACTTTTTTTGTGAAACCACTGAGCAAAGTGAAAAAAAGCTAGATCATGTTTGTAAAAGAGAAAAAAGATATTTTTTAGCTTAATATTACTCTGCCTCTTCTATTTGAAAGTAATCAATAAATCAGTTGGGTAACAAACTTAAAAGACACAGAAAATTTGGTTTTCCCATCGACTGGGAGTAAAAGAATTATTTCAGTATGCCAAACCTTGCAGGAAATATCTGCATATATTACTTGATAAATATATTTTATCTCATTTGATTGTAGCACCTGGGTGGCTTAGTGGTATAGGAATTGTAAAATTTGAAATTATTGCCCGCCTTTATTATTGAGACACCAATTTTAGGGGATAATGTGCATTCTATAATTGCAACTTCTTAAAACTTGTGTACAAATACTACTGACAAAATCTGAAATGCGAGGTTTTATTGCGATTCTACTCCTGCCACAATTTTCACAATAATTTCTGAATTTACAGTAGTTGATTAAACTTACCTTTACAGATCATTGTAGCCTAACCACTATACAGTGTGAGTTTGCCCCCGACTTTGTACCATACAAAAACAGGTTGCATTGCACATGATAAAGTTTATCAGTTACCAACCAAGATTGGTGGTCCTCTATGGGCACTCCTGCTTCCTCCACCAGTCAAACGACCGCCACAATATGACTTAAAAATTGGTAAAAGTGGTGTTAAACTCCAAACAAACAAATCATCCTTAATATGTGGAAGATTCTTTTGGTGTTTTTATTATGCCCCGCCTGCAAGGCAGGCCGGGCATACTGTTCTTCGGTCTGTGGGTCCGTCCGTACGTCCGTCCCAAAAGGTTTAAGGAAGTTTTTCAAGAAGGAGTTGTGATATCATTATAAAATCTTGTATATGGATAGCTTGTGATATGAACTGCAACATTTTGGTGCCAAAAGGATGCTGTGACCTTGAGGTCATGGGTCATTGACTTTGATTTATGTTGTGGAATTTAATGTTTGAATTTCGGTTAAGGAACAGGTTTAAGGTAGTTTATAAGGAAGAAGTTGTTATTTTACTTAATATAAGTTCTGTCATAATTCATAAGTATGTGTAGAGCCACCATATTTTAATAACAATTAAAAGGATAAAGGATTTTTAATTTTAGAAGTTATGTCCCTGATAACTATAATGTAACTATAAATTTAGCGAATAAACAATTTTAAAAAAAGTTATGTATGCAAGAAATGGACTGGATGTACACATTAGGGTCTTACAAAAGAAGTGACGCCTTAAAAACGACAGTTACATTGTACACAAAATTATACGAGCACATCAAATGTCTCAAATGGACCAGAGTGATGCCGTATTTTTTCCTATATTTCCACTACGAAACTGTTCAAATCTCCTTCAGTACCCGGTTTAAAAAAAAAAAAAATTTTTACCAGTATAAGAAAAAAAAATTAGAATACCAAAGAAGACAATAAAATGCAAAGTATGTAATTTATGAAATAAATTCATTTTGAGTGGTATTTAACATTGCACTTTTCGTATACAAACAGTTCAATATTGTAGGAATTCAATCAAACTCTTGAAATTGTATTTTATACAAGTTGATTTTTTCATTTTAATCAGTCTAAAAATCGCACTTTTATTGAAAAAAGCCCCTTAAACATATATAACGCTTACACATCGTGGTTTACCGATTTTGTCAGTTACAAAACCTTTTTCTGTCGCAAATGACTGATATTTTTCTCAAGTCTTCACTTAAAATGGCTACATTTTTGTTTTTTGGAAATCTGCGTTTCAGTCCTTTTATTAAATCATACGTAAACAGGACAAAATTTAAAAATTACCAAATCAAGAACCCATTAAGGGCATTTTGTTACAGTAACAACATATGCAATTTGATAGAAGAAAGAAAGAGTAAAAAATAACAAAAAAAGCTGGCCCCCAAAAAACAATAAATAGTTAGGAGCAGTATCAAAGCCTTACACATCATGTGTCTGATAAATCTATTAAAAATCAAATGTTATAGCAATCATGTGTCCTCTTCTGATCCTAGTGCTAATGCCTAGTTACATTTATATGATCATACAGTTAGAATTTTAATGTATGACATTGAAATCACAGGAATGTTTAAAACTAACTCTGCCGCATGCTCAAAAGAAAATGATTATTTATTTCAACGGATTAACACTGATGATTTTTTAGACAAATCTCACTTGAGACTTTTTAATAGCGATTGCAGAAATACCGGAACCTGCAAACGGATTTTTGCCTTTTAACCGTCGTATTTTTGGTCCTCCGCATCGCGATTTAATTCGTTTGAGAACAAAATTAACATCCATCAGTTACCAGAAATAAGAAAGGTAATATTTAAATAACGTTTTGTTGTCTCTTTATGGTAGATAGCGTTTTACATAGCTGTTAGTTCTGGACAGCAAAAAACAGCATAGTCAAAAAGGTTACTTTCTGATGCGGATTAATCTTCGGACAGTCAAAAATATTCATTGTTCTATTTGATTCTGAAGTGCGACGAGGAGGGCCTTCCATTGAACGACTTTACAGATTGGCGAATTCCCCTAGTTTTAAATATTGGGACCCTTGCCTAAACAGAGCTTCAGTACTTTGATTTTTTTCCGTCATGAACTGGGTCGACTGTAGGGATGAATATCGTAAGTCGTGATATATCGATGCAATGCCCATCGTATCATGGATACCGACTTCTCATTTCTTGCCTTTCAATCTTTTACTTTTAAATTATTTTGTATGGTATTTTTTTAAATATTGTGCTATGAGGCAGAAATCTGTATCTATGTATAAAAATATGTCATTTGGTCATATATTTACTTCTTCATGTCAACAACGGCTAATTTCCAGCATCTAGATGTTAAACTGTCCAAATATTTATCGTTCCAGAAAATATCGATACTCAAGATTTTGTACCGGTGTACCGGGTTTAAAAAAAAAATACCGCGATATATCGATATACCGGTATATCGTAACACCCCTAGTCGACTGTCGTATTTCACCTTCCATTACGGTTCATTATTCAGGGGCGTATCAAGACCAAAAATCATGAGTAGGCAAAATGGGTTGGCCTGGTTGTGGCCCACTCTTTGTTTACCCCATTATTGGGTAAAATAGGGTAAAAGGACATATTTTTATAGACTCTATCTGATAACGTATTTGTAGCGCTTGTTAATTTATGGCTATACATGAATTGACACTTTTCCCAGCGAGATGAGACAAATGAGTTGTGAGCCGCCATCCCTCGTGTAATTTCCAAGAAAATCCAAAAGGCGATAATATAAGGGCTAAGAAATCAGCCGACACATACAACCACATTGGTAATTTCAGCCTTTTTTTTCTTTCTAAATCTATCTGAAAACAGATTGCTCGAAACTAAATGATTTCTACGTCTACAATATAGCAACTTAAAACCATGAGTAACAGGTGTCAGCTTTGGTTGATTAAAAGGTGCTTTATCAGGCGACAAATATTTCAGGTATGTTCAGGACGAGAGCATTTTAAACACTCTGAACTGGATTTTTAACGAGCTAACCCACGACAGCAACAGTCAGCAGGAAGACATTCAATTAACCCAGACACATTGTTCTGACTCGGGGCCAACTAGTTTTCGCTCTTACTCCTTAATGATAGGTGTCAAGTAAATGTTATATTTTTTATAAATTTTTTATTTGCATCAGTGTATGTCCTAGATCCCTTGTATCGCTGGCCCTGCTGTTACCTATTTATTCATATTTGCTAAATGGGTCGCGGATGTCTGACACCTGCAAGTTGGGTCTTAATTGGAAAGGGACATACCGCCTTACTTAAACTGACAACACTCTATTTATGTTATGCTGTAATAACACATATGGCATTAAATCAAATGGGTCACACTTGAATATATCTCTACCTTAGCCCAGCTAATTTCCAAAAGTAGTCGCAGTGCCTGAACAACTACTGGTGTGGACATATTTAGTTACCAAAGTTCAGAGTCAACCACAGCCCATAGACTTGATGGATCTTGTGTTGTTTTTTTTTTTTTTTTCAGTCTATGCTGTTCATCATGTGCCTATCACATGCTTCGCTCTTAACCAAACTATCGCCATCAAATATATTCCAACTAATTGGTCTATGCTGTTCATCATGTCACTTAATTCACAGGTGCGGGGCGAGATTTTTTTTCCTATACTAACATCTATACGCTAGTATAGTAAAAAAAAATCTCGCCCCGCACCTGTGACTTAATTTTGCGTGTTGAAATGATAACGTAATGATCATGACAAAAAGTTACAGCGAAGTAATATGATAATAATTGCGAATACAATGTTTAATGTTTTAATAACAATATCGTTTTAGGAAGATTTTTTCCTACAAGAATGGAGTAATATTTAGGGGTCGCCCCGTTAGTCCGACACCCCGTTAGTCCGACACCCCATTAGTCCGACACCCCGCTAGTCCGACACCCCATAAGTCCGACACCCCATCTGTCCGACACCCCATTAGTCCGACACCCCATTTGTCCGACACCCCATTAGTCCACTTTAAACTAATCAGGAGAATCGGCTTCGATTGTGTAATTATTAGGTTGTTTTCATT
>JAULBM010344174.1:0-12436 GCA_032357055.1 Geukensia granosissima
TTCACGAATTACGAATTGAGGTTTTACACAGTGACAACTAACAAATTGACAATATACAAATCAAGAATTTTGACCCCATTGGCTTTCCATACTTTAGGCTTCAATAAAGTCAAAATCTGGGACCATGCAAAACTTTCAATGTTTTCATAACTAAAGATGTAAAACTGAGTGTAAAATGTCATTTCTGATACATAATACTTTTACATTTCTTCTTTTCCTCCGAATAAATTTTGAAATGAAGTCGTAACCACATTTACTTAAAAACAAAATCAGTAGAGATTAAGAAGTGTAACGAAATAATCATAAATAATTTGACGTCCAAGGATTCTAAAATATTCCAAATGTCTGTTAGAATACCTCAAATCAAGGTCCCTTTCCTCTTGCAAAAGCATCGAAACACTCTGTATACTACTATTCCACATTCAAAACTCAATTAGAGCCTTAGTTCACTCTGTTTTGTTAAAAAAGTTGGCTAACGCAGATACAAATATTTGGTTCTAAGAAGGGACAAGCCTTATGTTGTTATTAACCACTCTGATTCTAACAAAAAGTATTCTGAAGATAACCGTTGCGGAATGCTAAATTTCTTTATTGACATCATTTTTGTAATGTTTGTCGTACGTGTGTTTCAACAGACTGTCGACATTCCAACATTCCATCCGCACCTGCATACGGAGTGTTTATTTCTCAGTTGATACCCTACTCCAGTGCTTGTGCTTCCTGTCAGGATTTTATTGATAGAGATAGATGTAGACAAGGTATACACTTGCTACAAGTCCCTCTCTAGTTTTATTTTCTTTTACTATGCTGTTGTTTTCAAAATGACATGCTATCTGACAGATGCATAATGATAGCAACTATTTAATTAAATGTCATTTTAAAAACATATGCATAGTAAAAGAAAATAAAACTAGAGAGGGACTTGTAGCAAGTCTATTAAAAGTGTTAAAAAGATAACCTTTTTGTGTAAGTTTACTCAAGTAACTAACAAGTCCCAAAGTGTTGTGTTTAAATTCACGAGCTTTATTTGCCACATTTCAATAAAATTTTGGGTGTAATCTACCATATTTTATCGATTTGCTGCAGGTACAACCAAACTTTAAAATTATATCATTATATTTATGCTAGAATTTCGAAAAAGTTTGATATCACTTATAGGAAAGAAATCCTTGACTTAATACAAAGATTACGTTCATTAAAATCCACAATGTAACTTCATGCACGTTGAGAAACATATACACCGTATGAATGATCCAAATGGACGTCCCCGTCAAGGTAGGGAAAATTTACCATAGGGAATGAGAAATCGTCTCTTTTATCGTATATTTTAGTTTTGATTTCTACTTTGTGAAACCGAGACAGTTGTCTGCAATTAAAGGGGTACCCATAGGAATTCCTACAACCTGTAAATAAATTTTATCGCCAAACCTGGTGTAAAGATTGTAAAAAGAAAGTTAGTTTTATTTGTCATCGCCTCAGAAGTGCAGTGAGTGCATCTTTTGTAGTAAACCGGGTCATCCGAAAAGAAAGCTCGATCACTAGTACAGAAAATAAATGTTTTATCATATGCCCACTCATTGAGATATGAAAAGGTTACGGGGAAGTGAAATAAAAAGGTTGGACAAATCGCGTCAACAGTTTCAAATGGTTTATAAAATGCATTTATCCAAAACATCAAGAGAAATTTTCCCGCTTCAAAAATAGTTTATACCATTATATTCATGTACGCTTAATTATTATTGCAGTATTCAATTTTAAGTTCTTTTATGGTGAATATGGGGGTAGGGGCCCCAGTCAAAAGGACAGAAATTTTTGTTGTAGTACACCTACTGGAGGCTGAGATAAAACGGTAAAAATAGTCTCTTATAAAGCTTTGGTAACCAATACATGGTTAGGACTTTAAAATGATCAGCAGGAGACTTTAGTTCTTCTGTTTCAGTAATGTGACTGTCTACTAATTAACTTTCAGTCAACTGCATGGCTTGGGAAAAACATAAATTTATAATTCTATTCTTCATTACTTCCTAGTATTTATATGTCAAACTACAGACACATTATTGGCTGCTATGTCTGCTGGTTCAAATACGAACTGGGTACCACGTTTTTTTTTAGAATTTACTTTGAATTCGAGTAATTGCAATTGGCTTTCTGTTTAATTCTAAATTATTTTCAAGGTGATATTTACAATTGTCTACAATAATTTTGCTATTTTAAGTGAATGATATAATAGGTGCATGGTTCGATATTATCAAAATATGGAGGTACAAGGTTTAAACTGTATTTGCGTGAAATATGTTTATCAAATCTTTACCTCGGTTGATATACTTTTTTTATGTGATCTTCTGCTTTGTCTATATGTGGGGACATTTTATGATAACAAAAAGCTCTTGTGATACGTGCGCCTTCTTAAAGAAGGCTGTAATAAGAAATCGTTTGACATGCATTCTTTAATATATCATATGTAATTTTATTTATAGTAATAACAGTAATTTGCACAACAGTCGATGTCTGCCATGTTTTTATTGAATATATTTAAAAGTTCCTGAAGTGTACAATTGGTGCACTGTTGGGTACATTTATAACGATTTCTTCGTTTACCAAGAGACCTATTGCATGTTTCGAGTTCTTTTGTCAAAAATATCCATGATGTCAATGGAAGAAGCTTTAGATATATTCCCTTTGTCCATTATATTATCATTAAAGACCGAGAGAATAAGCTGTCTGCAGCCTTCTTATCCAGTCCAACTCACAGACTTTACGTTAATTTTCAACTGACTTTTTGTTAGTGTCCTCCTTGTTTTAGGACAACTTCGAGAGGTTGGAAATTGATTGTATATCAGATTTTAGCGGTACTTAACTAAAGGTTTACAAATTAAACATCTGAATTTTATACCTTTTCGAAAGCGATAAAGATGTTTGCTTGTACGTTTGAACATTTGTCGCCCAGTTTGTTCCACAATGACACATTGGATTCCACAGTTTGATTCCGTTCAACACTGAGAATAAACTTGTCAGTCTGAATACTTTAATTAGTCATAGTGACGGTCTATTCAACAACAATCCTGAAAGTCAAATCAAAGAGGTTATATTATTATTTCTCATACAACCCCCTTGGTCAAATTGACTAATCAGAATAGTCAATTATGTTGATGAAATGAATAGTCATTTTGATGTTTTTGTTATATTTCCCATTTTTTAAATTAGAAATTTATCAAAATGTATCTAGACTAGTCTTTTATTCACTTAGGTAAGCAGTTTGACTAGATTGTTCACTCGGTGAAGTAAGAAGATATATACAACATGATTTTTTTTCACGACACGTCGTATGGAAAAGTAAAGGAAACATTTATTCCATTCATTGAAGATTTAACTGTATTTATAATTGGTCGGTCGTGATCAGGCCTCTCACTTTTTGGGCAATGCACACAATTTGTGGGTATCCACTTACATTTTTGTTTAACAAATGGGCCACATTAGCATAACCTGCTTTGAAGCAGGGATGTATATAACAAAATATACATCTCCTGTTTGAAGCAATTTTTAGATGTACCGGGAAATTCAGACGGGGAAGTGTTAAAACGGGGCGAAAAGTTTAACTATACTGGGTGGAAAGTAATAAGGTGCAGGGTTTTTATTGCACCTGGATATAAGGTTTAGAGATGTGTTAGTAATTTTACCATTTTACAAACTCATAGTAAAATATGAAGTGCACGAGAAAATTGAAATAAATGACCGAAAACCGTGACTCTGAATAAGTATCACATAACAGGTTTAGTATAAAAACAAGGAGCAGTCGTTCTGTCATTTAATGCTCGATCTAGAGACTTAAGGGACAAGACTTACAAAGGACCAAAGGGCGAATGTAGAAAAGTCCGAGTTTTAGTATAAGAAAGAGTTTGGGGCTAAAAATCCAAACAAACATTAAATTAAAATATTACAATTTTGTTAGATTTTTTGCCCGTGTTAGGGACGTATATTTAGATATACAACCCTTCCAGTGTAAACTGAATTTGTTGACCTTACCCCGCATTTGTGTTCTTCAATGCACAGATGTAGTGTCGTCGACATCTACATGACGAAGCAAAGATTTCCGCTCAAACCGGTGCTAGGGGCCGTCTTGAACTTACAGTGAGGTGCGAGTTTTGACTCCGTGTTGAAAGGCCTCACTGTGACTTTAAGATGAAGAATAGCAACTTAGTAAAAGGAATTCGAAGATACCAAAGGGGCAGACAGAAATCGTTAAGTCGGAAGACAGACAAGACCATGGCCAACAAAATGAAACGACATACAAACATAGAACGCACAACACTACACTGAAAACTAAAGCTGGAGTAACACGAACCCTACAAAACGAGGGTGAGTTCAGGTGCTCCGGAAGGGTAAGCAACTCCTGCTCCACTGGTGGCACCCGTCGTGTTACTCAGTTAGTCAAAGCCAGGGGAATACATGTGAGAGATCAAAGTGCATAGTTGAAAGAAACAAGACAAATTTGGAAAAAAACTAAAAGACAAAAGCAAAAAACAAAAAGAGAAACATCGGCTTGGAATCCACGAAATTCTTGACAAAACAGGAATGGGATCAGGTGCTCTGGAAGGGTAAGCGTTCCCGCTCATGCGCGCAGTACCTGTCGTGGAGTGATTTTTATGTTAAAATCAGTGTAAAATCAAAATATCGAAATCGGGACAGTTAATTCGTGTTAAATTCGGAAGAAATCGCACGATCTCCTATATAAACAAGGAGTGTGACCAGGTGTCCGGAAGGGTAAGCATCTCCTGTCCTGCGCATGACACCCGTGTTTTACCTTAAGATAAAAATGATTAGTAAGGTAAGTAAGTCCTTGTAGAATACTGATGTGCATAGTCTAGTTAGACAAGTAAGATATCCATTGTCATTTGTGAAATAGATATTATGGATATGGTTTTATCCTTTAGTTTGTTTCGAATTTGTCTTTTCTCTTTGGACAATGCACTTCTGATCTATCACATGGGTATTCTACACTGGACTCGTACCAATAAACCAAATAATGATGGCGACCGGAAACGTTTCGGATGTAGGACTTTAATCTTTAAACGAGAAATTCTTGGTTCAATAGCTTTCTTGTCAGCAGCAATCTAATTAAAATTAGATTTCCGCACTTGCTTCCCATATTTTATTTGTTTTTTTTTTTTTCAAAAACAATAAATAAAAAGGGGAGCCAAGTGAGGAGATCTAACTTAACTAGATGGTGTCACAAATTTAATCCTGATAGGAAGCCAATTCCCTTGAGTGGCGTATCAACTGAGAAAGATGTATAAACTCCGTATGCAGGTACGGCTACAGATGAAGGAAAAGTTTACAATGGAAAAATCAAAGTCATTTTCTTGTCGTAAAGCGTTGTTTTAACCTGGCCGTTCAAGGTGTAAGTCTATGTCTAAAGCAGAGTTCTGTTTCTGTACTATCTTTCAAGTTCAATGGGTTAGATGCGGTCATCATAGTAAAAACAGTTAAAGTTATTCAGTGAAAGTACATCATCTTTTTATCGGAACATGAAACCAAAAAATGGAACAATTTTTTCTCTTTTCTATGAACAAGGTTCTTTCTGAAGTCAGCTTCAAACAGATAGGAAATAAATTGACGAGAAAGGGTGCACAGTTGATCCTCATTGAATGCCGACAGTATACTGAAACACACGTCAGCCAAACATTACAAAATGTTTTCAATCAAGACATCAATCAATATGCAATTGTCATCTTCATGGTACACTTTTTATTCGAATGAGAGTGGTTTATAACAAAGTAGGGTCCCCCCTTAGAACAATATATTTGTACCTGCCTTTGATGTCTTTTGAACAAAACAAAGGTAAGCCAAAGCTTTTATTTTTTTTGAGTTTTGAATGGGGAACACTGGTATACATGGTGAAGAAATCAAATGTTCAGATGCTATTGCATGAGAAAATGGAACTTGATCTGAGGCATAATTCCGGTTTTAAGTTAAATAAAAAAAGAATAATCCCACAGTTAATGGTTCATGTTTTTGCTGTCCAATAGTGTTTTCATACTATTTTTTGTTTCTGAATTTTCTTACGAAGATTTAATATTGAGGGATGGGAGCGCTAATGCTTGACGTATATAAACTAAATCAAAAAGTTGAGCATATTTCCTTTATTCGTATCCTTTACCGCGATTCATACATGAATAATAAATTTTTAAATTCCTTTCATGTGCGCCTAAAAACATTTTTGCAGGGTTCAATTATTTAATTATCAAGCAGCGTTGAGAATGTGAACTTTCGATATCGCGCTAGCGCGTACAAAGACCCACTTCCGGCAGACAAATGGCTAAATGTAAAATCCCCGTAGAGAATTTAAACCTCAACACAGTTTAATATACACCATGTTTGCTAAAAGTATTATTGCAAGTTGCTTGCACTTTTTTCGTATACAAAATAAACACTATTTTATTAGAATCCGGTAGAAAGTTTTTCCTTCATAACCTTTTTACCCGTTTCAACAAACTCTGGCATAGAGTACAGTTCTATAGTTTTACAATGTAACAATAAGAAACCGACTCTTTTACATTCTGAGGCGACCAGATATTTTTTTTCTCCCGCTACCGATAGAAAAAAATATTAAAGTGCAGTTTACGCTGTAAAATTATGTCAGCCAAATTATCTTAAAGGTTTAAATGTCTGACCAAATTATTTGCAAAGTATTCCTCGGCCAGATAATTTTTTCTTTGTTTTAGAAAGGTAAATATTGAAAGAGGTTTATCAAAACGGACAAAAACTTCGAGCTAGACAAAAGCTTTGCTTACCTGTAACATGTGTAACGTCTGTGTTGGTGTTTAAATTTTTTTACACATCGAAATGATATAAGAAATATATAGTGCAAAAGCCATCTCATTCCTAATTTGCTGACTTGCAAATTTATAAACCTCGAAATACAACTTCAAATGATTTTTATGTAGAGTTTTATGATATACCATTTAGCATTGGTATTACGCTATTAATACACTATCATAATGAATACGTTGCAAAATGGTGTGAAACAAATGTGAATTTTATATTTACTTACAACGAAAATAAGCTTCCCAGAATTTTGTTGTTCTGTTATCGTTTGTACCAAATTAAATTCAACCTAGTGCAATATAAAATCTAATATCATATGCATTTAATTTGTTTTATCGTATTTGGTTACTATTTTGTGTCCAGTAACACTTAGGATAATAGCCGTAACTAGTGCAATCTTATTAGAATAAGTTCTCATCACTTGCTCCTCGATTTTTTATATGTCGCCGTGACATGTAAAAAATCGAGGAGGAAGTGATGAGAACTTATCTTAATAAGATTGTAACTAGTGGTCATAGAAATAGTAGATTTAATTATGTTGCATAGGTTTCTATTTATGTGGGTCTGTGATAAATGTTTTGAAATCCTATTAAGCTCCCTTGCGGCAAGGGGCTCAAAAGAAGCTTAACTGTACAGTATTGAAAAAGGAAAAAAAATGGATATCTGCCGGAAACACATGATACGCTGTATTAAATATTCAAATTTAACTAATTCTATTCTTCTAGCAGAGAAGGACCATTCAAAATTTAGTATACCAAAAAATATTATAATATGGGTGAAAATAGCTAAAGAGTATTTCTTTCGGTGACCTCTCCTTCCAGAAATTCTCTTTTTATAAACATTTGGGTACTACTGTTTTTTTTTAAAGAAAGACAAACCTTCTTTCTAGTTAAACGGTCCTTACTTACAACATTAAAGATTTGAACCAGTATAATGCAACCACAAACAAAAGATGAAGAAGAAGGCGAGAAGGCATTCCAATTTCAAACAAAAAGTTAAAAAAAGCCTTTAAGCATTGTATCCGTCTTGTCCTTCTCAAAGTTTATTGACAATACCGTATGAAATCTCTTCGGACATACTGTATTTGATGACCTATCGTGTCGAGAGACTTGATGTTCTATCTTCAGGAATCTCACCCTGATTCTACGAGCATTCATTTGAGAGGTATCTTCCTTTGCATATATTTTCGTTATATTTACTTTTTTCAAGTTCGTCTTATATTGCGTTTGTTTTCTTTAATCTTTGATTTCTTCCTTTAGCCACTCGTTGGGGTAGGGTTGAGATCCCGCGAAAATAGTTTAACCCTATCCCATGTCCTATGTGCCTGTCCCAAGACAAGAGCTGTGGTCAAAGCTTTGTCTTTGTGTTATCTGTTATGTTACGTGTACATTTTTGATAATATTCAAGTATTCTGTTATGTGTACACGTTTTTTATTTTGGGCCGATTTAGAGCATTTAACAAAGAGTGCTATTCTTCCCTTGTTGAAGGCTTTCTTGAAAAGTCTAGATTTGAAAATTCACTCTGTTTTTTTTTTGTGGTTGGAGAGCAGTCTATCTGACATTTACCCTATTTCTTTTCAGCTTCAAACAAGTTAGGACCCGACATGAAACAATTAACCTACCGATTAACTATGCTGCCGTCACGTTAACGATTACCTAGTGTGGTACGAGGTTTTTGAATATTCGATTTACACGTTTTAAAAGGGTCAAAATGGTAATTATATAGACTAGGAAAGTAAAATGTTAAACATAGTTAATTACTTGTGGTTAAATAATATTGGGCACTACACATCGGGGGAGGCAATAATAAAATGATGGATAACGATTGGCAGGATCGGTTACGGCAGGAAATGTTATTGTATTGAAGACCTATAAAAGACAGTGAATCACTGATAGGTACAAAACATTTCCAAAATTTGAAGCATTAAAGCATTATCAGTCTTTCTTGGTATTGCATCATCAATGTATACATTTTTGGTTTATTTTTGGAAGATTGAACCTGAAAAGAAGGACGAATACTAATAGTATTACAAACCTGATGTAAAAAAAACCCCGAGGTTGAGATTGAAAAATATGAAAAAGAAATTCAGGATTTGTATTAAAGATATGATAAACTGTCGATGTCAGCTACAAAAAATAATGTATATACCATAAGGTCAGACAAAATCGTTAAATCAGAAAACAAAACTAGACCATAAGAAAAGTAGCTCAACAGTCAAACAACAAATTTGTATTTTTAAAATATATTAAACCATTGCATAAAATAGTTTTAACTACAGAATTAATTGCTTTAAAATATTTGGAAATATTTGATATTTTTATATAGCATTATTGCTAAGATTGGAATACAATTATTAATACTTATATTAATGGATCAACCTACAATCATTGGTATCTACGATAATTATTTAAAAGATAACTTAAGTCCAAAGGTCATTGTAACCGTTGCTCCTAACTATGAAATCTAAATAACTAAAAGCACAAAAAAAGGTACAGAAAAGAAACTAAAGAATGGATTTTAATTTTTCAATGTCTTTGACGCTGCTGGGACAAAAATGATAAAAACGATTTTTATAGGTTTGAAGTTTGAATGAAGGGCTATTGAATAAAAATTAGATACTCGAGACATGTTTGTCGGTGAATGAAATAAGATCATTGTTCAACATCAAAATCAAACATAGTTTCATAGGAACAAGAATTGGTCAAAACAATAAGATGTCTTCAGAGGTTTGTTTTGTAATTAAGAAGTTCCAAAACCTGGCGAGTTATGCAGTCTGATGAGATCACGGTACCGCTGTCATTGTTATGTACAGCTGACATTTGTATTCATAATTTCAGAAATGTTTTATGTTGGTAGGGGTTAGTTCTCTTCACTAGTCTACGCAAATGTTACATATTTAATAATTTATTGAAAATCACGATAGCATCAGGTGATTTTATTTACAAAATGGTACAGAATGTTTATGAAAAACGTCGTTAACAAATTATAGATATATTGTTAATGTCAAATTGACTGTTCTTCATCTATGTTAAAAACTTGAATAAGTTCAAAATCTGGCTATCTTCACAAGGTGAATACAACTACTCCTAATATTCTCTAAATCGCCGCAAGAAAATCACAAGTACAGAGGTAAATTGCACGCACAATACCTTAATGTTGTTGTCTTTAACAAGAAAAAATAAATCAGCACAAGGTCAAATACGGCATCGGATTTTATAAACTAATTTTGTAATAACCACTCTGATTCTAACAAAAAAGTACTCTGAAGATGACAAATGAAGAATGCTTTATTTCTTGATCGAGGATTTTGTGAGGATTTATGGACGTGTTTTCAACAGACTATCGGTCATCTGTTTGGATCCAAGTGCGTGCCACTGACTTATTTCTTGACTGAATGGCTTGTGCCTGCTATCGGGATTTTGTTGTTAGAAATCCAGTGCAGAATTCCCATGTGACAGATCAAAAATGTATAGTTTTATTTTTATTTTTATCAAATATATGTTGGGGTAGGGCTACTATTTCTGCTACAACTTTTTATTCGTAGCTCAAATCAATATAACTAGACATGTTTTGGAAAGGCATTGTCTAGACCTTTCTATTGGTAACTAACAGGTCCACTTTATGTTTCGGGAACTTATCTATAATTACCTTTGAAAATGAAAAATGGTTAAAAACTAATTGGCAAAAATATCCAAAAGGGGGGGTGCACGGTAGTCTATCCTAGCCCACCGACTAAAACATAGAACACACAACACTACACTGAAAACTAAAGCTGCAGTAGCTCGAACCCTACAAAATCCAGAGTGAGTTCAGGTGCTCCGGAAGGTTAAGCAACTCCTGCTCCACTAGTGGCACCCGTCGTGTTACTCAGTAGTCAAAGCCATTGTATAGTCACAATCAATATTAGTCACAACCGGTATAGGAACGGATTTGTATTCATGACAGTCGAAGGATATCCATTAATCTATTTAAATACTTCTTATGTAGAAAATTGTTTCCAAAGTGGAATCAGTGACCTCCATCAAAAAAATTATGATAGTAACAGTTACCACCATCTCCCTTTGGACTTACCATTATCTTTCAGGAAATTTTGATATCAATTTTCCAGAAAACGGGTCATTGGTTTTCGGTAAAATTATGCAAACTTCTTTCCATTACTTAGATCCAGCTGATAGCTGAGTAATGTTTGCCATGCATATGTTATAACAAAGAAATCAAAGAAAAACGATCTAACCGGTTTTCCCCTCCGCCATGTTGGGATGGTGGTAACTTCAGTTACCACCATCTGCTTGTCACCAGTGAAAATAACGACAAAAACAACTAAAAACTTCCGTAAAAAATCCGATATCCTCCAACTGCTAAAAATGTTCTTAAATAAAATTATGAGCGCAGAACCTTAATGATGTTCGGGGGTCTAAATAAAAATCGATAGAATTTGTTTATACTTTGTCAAAAGATAACCTATATTGTGCTGTTCAAAAAATTACAATCAAATGATTATGTCACCAAACTCATTTTCAAGCAATGACTAGTGCAAAATCCTACATTTTTTGTTGATTATACAGGGAACAACTACATTTTTCTCGATATAGAGTACATAAAACGATAGAATTATAAAATAAAAAAGGAAAAGATAGCTTTTATCATATATTATCAGAAAATTAAAAGAAAAATTAGGATCACTGAATTGTTTTCTTGCTACATTAATAAATCTATTATTCTGTAGTGCAGTCCTTTATAAAATTATGTCATTGGAGTTACCTCTCTTGGCAACGTTCAATTCCTAAAATGTTAAAAATCTCTTTATCCTCTGCAAATGCATAAAAAACAAATATTTCATTAGATGAAGAATTACAATATGATTATTCAGTTTTAATTTCGTAGCAGTATGTTGTTCTGTGAAATAATATTTGCAATTATAGAAAAGTTTAATACCATAAATTTGTGATCCAAGATGGCGGAAGACACCCGAACCTCCTTAATGTAAAAAATTCAGAAGTCAAGTATAGGGTCAAAATTTTTCCCAATCATCAGACACTTTTTGTAACAAGTACTAGTAATATTTTAAAGAGACATATTTCTGAATGAATCAGACAAGTATTAATAATGCTGAAAGATTAAGCTTTCCCTTAAAATGAATACATAATATCGATCATTCGCATTAGGAGTGAAGGAGGCATCAGTCTATAACTTATACAATACCTTTAAAATAATTAAAAAAAAAACTTTTAAGCTCTATTGTGGCCAAAACACCTTAAATTTCGTGCTTCCCTTTGTGTTTCAGTCTAAATGGCAGAGCCAACTCTTTAACATAATTGCTCAAAATGCATCTGTCTCCAAAAGGTGTTACATCACCCTTACTGTATACACTTGATACTAGAAAGTGGTGTGTCAATTATGAATTTACAATACATAAAATTTATTTTCAATTGGTGAAAATAACTTAAAATATGGTTCAAAATTGTTTATAAATAGTTTAATAGTTTATAAATTATTATGTACACCAGGGACGTAAATAACAGATAAATCCCATGGATTATTTTAAAGATTTGGACAGTACTATAAAAATCGTATCTTTATTGAATTTATACAAAATTCTCATCAAGATAC
>JAULBM010344185.1:0-12436 GCA_032357055.1 Geukensia granosissima
AGTGGCGAAATAACTAGGGAAAAAAGTCATATGACTTTCGCCCCCAACAACACCCGACCCCCCACTTAAAAACATACAATAATATTTTTGAATGTGAATGTTCGAATGTTGAATAAGTAACCAACTTGACGCCGGTAATTAAGGAAGCAATGATTTTAAAATCAAATACAGGTACATGTTAAAGGGGTCTTAGCTCAGTAAATGCTTTTATTTCAGAATTTCTTGTTCATTTTGGCAACTGAATATCAGAATTCTTTCAGCAATGTCGTTGCTTTGCATATTTTAGACATCTTACTATTCTTGGTGCATTTCTGAATGATTTAGTTGTATATCTTATTTGTATGGATATTTTGCAAATGTATTATGATATAGATATCTTTCTTGATAATGGTGACAGTATTATATTTATCTGAAACTTAACTGTATTTTTACAAGCTAACGATAAAATTATTTTAGTGAATCTTTAACTAAATGATTCCAATGTATTTATTTAACAATTTTAAATTGTGATCTTAGGGATAAATGGATTATGATTTTTAAATGCGGAACAAAAACAAAAACTGCCAACAAGTTGATATAGACATTTTTTAAAAAAGAACTTCACTTATGCAATTCTCACGCAGGAATAACAGAAAAATCAAGTGAATACTTTACGTAGCCTTTAATAATAATCCCTACCTTTATTTGCTCTACATTGAAATAAGTTGGTTTCTGTTCCACGGCAGTGGACATTACCGAGTATAACAGGTAAACGACTTTTATAAGAAAGAACCTAGAAACAAAACGTCAATTTTACAACAAAATGAGCGTTCTCTGTTTCACATCATCAAACAGCAACGAAAATGTGTAGTTGCTTCAAAGACTGAAGAACAGACTGTTCTGATTGTTTGTTTAACTTAAATCTTAATTTTGCACAAACTTTTTAATTTAACACGATTTCCTTACATAGAAGAAACAAGATTAGAATCCGTAGCACCTGAGCTAGAACTTTGTTTTGATATGTTTTGTATTGATCAAGCTTTCTGTATGTTGTTTTTATACCTTTGTTTACTCTGCAATTTGTGTTCGTTTGGCAATAGTCTGTACTCTGACTTCATCTGTTGAGTTTATATTAAAAAATTTCTTTCAGAGGAAAGCAGGTCAATGTTAAAGACCGAATTGAATGTAAACAGGTTTTAAAAATAATATACAAACAGCAAAAACGAAACTGAATATACAAGGCTACTCATTGAAATGTACATATATATGTAGCATACCACAATTTTCCATATTTATTCCATTGGTAATGTATTTTGAAACCACTGGGTCGGTGCCATTGCACTTAGTAATTGGTCCCTGCCGTCTGATTTGGCTTCCTATTTCGATTTGTGTGGATTTCAGTACATTTTTCACTATGTTTCGATTTTGAACTTTCTATGTTTCGGTTCCAGTGCTACTAATGAGAGGTTTCTCCTTGAGGTATACATTTAGCATACCAAAATTTTCCATACTTATTCAACGTTGGTAATTTTGATTACAGAAAAATAATCATAATTTAAACAACAACACATGACGTCATCGTTTCACCACAATGCTGTCCTTGTCTGGCTGAAGCGGAAATCGTAACTAACATACAAAACGGTAACTAATATTTTGTTGTAATTATATACAAGTTTAAGAGACATGTTCTTACCCCAAATGTGTTGTTGCGAGCGCCATTAAATCCTAAGTGAAGACAGGCTACTTGAGCATCTGCCATCGACCAATTATCTGAACAAACTAAACCCCATTTTCCTTCAACTTTCACCTCTACCCGACCTCCATACATATGGTTCCAATTTCCCCCTCTTAGACGAATATAGTTCCATGCTAATAGAAAACAAGAAACCTCAAAATGTCTATGAACGTAGTAAACTTGGGAATACCATTAACCGGTTGCCATATTATTTATAAGCTAAAATATATAACTTAGACATGAAAAAATTTTAATTGTGTTGCCATGTTTAGTCTTGAAAATATGAGTAATCAGGTTGAGAATTATTTTCTGATAATATTTAATTTGTTATGAATTAACTTAGTAAATTTGAAGAATTAACTAAGTAAATTTGAAGAATTAACTAACTAAATTTGAAGAATTAACTAAGTAAATTTGAACTTCTTATAATCAACTATTAAGAAAAAGGTAAAAATGTTCAATTGTTTTAAAATGTTGTTTCTCCGAATTTCCACCTTTCTGAGATTTAACATTTTCATTTCCATTAATTAGGATATTTTTCTGTTTCATATGATTATTATTCATCTAATAAGATTTATTGTCATACGCCCTTAATATGATTGTAACAAGTCTAACAGGCAGATATATAAGCCTCCTTACCTTCAGACAATATAACTGAATAAGTAAAAACCAGAAAAAGTAATAACATATTATTAAGGTGCGTGTAGAATAGGTTCACACATAAACTATTGAACAAGAATCACTAATTCTTAACGACATCAAATATATAATACTGTTTAATTACAAAAACCAGAATATTGACTCAAACTTTACACAAGAAGCCTCCCCACAAAGTTAAAAACCGAGATAAAACAGTCTTGTTGTGGACAAACAAATCATTAGATGACAAGTCCAGCTTAGGGTGTGTAATCACGTTTGCTTATCTGATGTTTAAACCCGTTGATTAACGTTTTGTTTCGTTCCGATAACGCTTATTATTTTCCACAAACGTGACGTCCCATATTCCGCTAGCCACTGTTTATTTACAACGGTCTCCGAGTGCTGTGATGTCAGTATATAGTTATCAAATGACTAAACAGGAAACTAACCCATCTGAAATGTGTTTATGTTTTACAAATGTTGTAATCAGAAAGCAAATTTGTGGTTTAAAACCCATGTAATACCTAAGATTACGGAATTTTATCGTCGTAAAACACTCACAGCGTTAACCACGCATATTGACAACTTAGAGATCTATGGAGTTATATCTAAATAGACTGAGTGTGTTTTATAAAAATTCCACACAAAAAAAAACAGTGCACCAAACGTAAATCACCACGAAAATTGGTTTTCCATGGTAAAATGTTTATTATTATTATTATTATTTTTTGCTCTTGTGGTGAATTTCATGTATGGGTACAAACAACAATCTCGAAACATTATACAACTTGATTTTCTTTTTGATTGATTGGAGTTTAACGACATATTCAACAATATTTCAGTCATATCGCGGTGGTCAGTTTTACCGGTGGAGGAAGCCGGAGTACCCGGAGGGAACCACCGAACTGGGCAGGTAACTGACAAGCCTTATTGCGTGCGATGCGAGTAAAATGCAACCCGTTTTTGTATGGTACAAACACAGGCGCGAACTCAAGCCGTATAGGTGATAGGCTGCAGAATAGTGATCTGTACAGGCCAGTTTAAATCAACAACCCAAAACCACACGACCACCCAGACCCCCAGTAAAATTGAAAATTCTACAAAAGAATGAGGTGCGTATTAGAAAAAAAAGTTTCAGACGAACAATATGTAATTTGAAATACTTTTGGCAGAAATTCGAGGTATTTTTAATTTAGTTGTGGCAGTTGTTGTATTGCGATCAAGTAATGTTAACATCAGCGATCCACTTAGATAGTTCCCTTTTTTATATCTAAAGAAAAATAATCATTTTGGACTAGGGTAATGAAAAACTAGAACTGTAATCGGGAGCAATAGCATATGTCACCCCTTGTAGGTATCTTGAAAATTGCAGTCTTTGTTCACTGCATCTTGTGTCCACTCATTGATGTCCTTAATTTTGAACGTATTTAAGAGGAAAACAAAGAAAAGAAAAGGAGCTGAACAATAACAATATATAAAAAAAGGAGATGTGGCATGATTGTCTATGAGACAGCCACCCATCAAATGACAATAGAATTAAAACTTCTACAGGTCCCATTACTGCCTTCAATAATGAACTATAGCCCATACCCGGAAGCTGTAAAAGGTCCCAAAATACTAAATGTGATACTATACATAAAACACAACAATCGACCTAATCCAATAGGTCGTCTTAACTACGTCTGAGGGCGGCATGGTGTTAAATAAAAAAAAAAAACGCTAAATCTGACAAAACGCGATAAATTTTGTGATGTTTTTCTGAAAATATTTTACCATTACTTCGAAAATTTCAACTACAAACAGATATAATAAATTGAATTTGTCATCAGCAAGGTATATATCCGGTTTCATTTATAAATACATGTATTTTTTTAGCAACTGGTTTGGTTTTGGAATTTAAACCATTATATTCCTCTATCTCTTTGCATTCGAAAAACCTAAGAAGAAAGGCAAGGAATTTGGAATTTTGATTACAACTAGCTGACACTGACTGAGCATTTCTGCTTAGATCGTACTCCACCCTGTAGATCTATCTTCCACTGTCTGGTCTTCACTATAATCCATCAAGATTTCGATCCTTCCTCACACAATACGACAATTTGTCTAGAGCAATATTTAGGAGAAAAGGGATAATTACTATCTATTAAATCATTAAAATGTAGATATAAACTTTGTACAGATATAATTATCCCATTTGCCACCCTCGACCATGACGAGTAAGTATTTTTATACTGCATTTATCACTTTTAAAACAAAAACATAAAGCAGTCCTAATATCACTTATATTTAATAATTGTTTACACGCCGAGTATTCAGAGATTAATAATAGGATTGTCACGAAGAACGCAGAGCAAGTAATTCTCCAGAATTTTTTCATCCAGAGAAAGGTCCGATATTTTAAGCTGTGTCTTGCTATGCGGGTATTTGTGACCAATTTTACATCCGACAAATGAAAAAGGAACATGCAGAATAATGAGCACGCATTCCGTTTGTTGTCGCAATTTGGATCCGAGTAATAAATTTTTTGCGTTCGTTTTCCACTGCCAAGAAGTTTACAAAATTCCATTATAGCGAATTTTACGTGATGGCGTGTACAGAACACTCATTTTATCGAAATAACAGGAGTGTATAAAGCAAAAAATATAATAAAAACATACATGATATAATCGTTATTATATAAGAAGATTTTCTAGTCACCATGTTCTGTTAAATATTGTATGTCCTTTTCAATATATGCTATACTTCTGTTTATTGTCTATTGATGAAAGTTTTGTTAGAATTAAGTTTAAAATGAGATTCCTTGTCAACTATTCAATTATAGATCAAGATATTGGAAATAAATCCGTTACAACTGGAATACCAAACACAACAAGCGTGTACGACACATATGACTACTTTATACATCCTCACTGGAAACAGTTTGGGCTGGTCCCCGATCATTGGCACTACCTGGTGGGAATTTACATCACTATAGTGGGAATTACTGGGATAATTGGAAACTCTGTTGTAATATGGATCTTCAGCACGTATGTATTTTGTAGAACGGTTCTTTAAATTTTGACATCAGAATTTGAACAGTAATAAATAAATAGTGAATATAGAAAGACCATCATTGTCGAAAAGACAGCCAACTAATTAAATAAAAACATATACAAGTTACTTTCTGGTTATCAGCTGTGGACAAATATTCACACCAGAAAGCAAGTTGTGAAAGCCTCAACAACATCCCATTTGGTTTCTTAATCGCCTAAAAATGTTTGAAACGAACACTTCTCTGGTTATTATGTAATTTCACACCTCTAAACAGTCGACTTTTAAACTCTGGTATGGGCAGAAAAACTTTTTTAACGATGACAGGTGCAGTTTTGTGCATTTATTTTATTTACAAATAGTAAAATGGATTATAATTAGAGATCGATGAATTAAAACAATATCTCATTGCTTGCCGACAAACATATATTTCTCAAAGTATGGATAGTTAAATAAAATTCTTGAAAATTGTGAATGTTTAAGTATATCAAATGTATAAATACGATTATCAGTGGGTACAAACTGTAACAGTGTAAGATTCTCTACCCACGAATGTTTGAGTGGGATGTACAATGATTGGTTATGTAACATTAACTCGACATGAGCTAATTACTGGGCACTTCGCTGGTGTAATGGTTAGCGTGCTCGCCTCGAGTGGGAGAGTTGTGTGTTCGATCCCCGCCCGGGTCAACCAAAGATATTTTAATTGGTATTTGCTGCTTCTCCGCAAAGCAGACAGCATTTCGGTTAAAGAGGAGAGACTGGTTGGCCAAGAGCCAGAATATTGCTTCTTGGTATATTGGCGTGTTTTCCTGCGGGCTGTTGCTTTCGTGAGCTAACAAATCAAAACTACATCTCAGCGTATCGGTCTAGCAAAAAGCAGGATAGTTCGTCATCATTATTACACTTTATCCTGAATATGCATGAAATATTTACTGGACTTTTATAAGCAATATTCAATAAATCATTCTTACAAATAATGAAAACCACAATTCTTAATTTTTAAGTTTATTTGTTGTAGCAAAGTACAATCGTCATACGTCTTTTTTACTTTTTCAGCACCAAGCATTTAAAGACACCATCCAACATGTTAATTATCAATTTAGCACTCAGTGACTTCACATTCTCACTGGTCAATGGATTTCCACTCCTAACCATATCAGCATTTCATACCAAATGGATGTGGGGAGACGTAGGTAAGGTTTATTATCAATATCACGCCTGATAATATGATATACTTACAAAATAGTACGAAAGAAGATACCATCGGCGGTATTAAAGCCTCAACAGTAAAATCTAAACAATATCAAAAATTTAAGCAATGTCCTGTCAAGAAAAGAACAGTAATGTGGCAATATTATATGTCGGTTAGTTTTCATGTCATGTATCAGAACAATGGAAACCATTTAAGTAATTTTAACCCCAAAAATTAAAGAAAAACTAGCAAATATAGCCTTTACCTTAAATCAATTTCAGCTTACCCGGTCAAAGTCCATGCGAGCCTTTGTCATCACTTGGCGTCCGTTTTACTCTCCGTTAACTTTTACAGTATCATTCTCACTGAAACCATCTTAAATAAATCAATAATAATACAGACCCCATTATTGCTTATTTCAAACATAAAAACTAAGTAAATCTTCAGATAACAAAATTACTTAAACAATTGTAATCTGGACTGAATGAAGAGTAATGCAGAGAAACAAACATGAAAACTACAATTGAAGTGCCAAAATACTCCTTTCAGAAGTGACACACCTCTACTGTAATTACACACGAATAAAAAGTCAAAAATATACAAACCACACAGTGTACTACATATACTGGATCAGCTAATGCAGAATCTGTAAATTTTACAACTATTACTATAAGACTGAACTCTGAAACCTTATTTAGACAATTTGATCTTACATGTAGATAATTAAAACTTTTGGGGACTTGCGTTTCTTCTGGATTAGAAAGCCGATTAAAACCCTATTTTTAAGTACAGAATAAAAAACAAGAATTTTGAACATTAAGCTTCCTTAACTGTATCCCATTAATCACACCACAAGTTTCATACTCCAAAGCCTATGATAGTGCAGGACTCAGACAACTTGGGTGTTTAAAGATACAAATTTTGACATCTCCATATCAAGAACAGATATAAATAAATCTGTAAAATACACACCTAGAGTAAAGTCATTATCAGGATAGGCATTGTAAGTCAAAAATTTTAAACCGCTGTCCAAATTTTGAAATTTAATGTACTATTTATATAAAAGTCTCCTTTTAATGTACTGTTAATATAAAAGTCTCCTTTTAATGTTCTTTTAATGTACTATTAATATAAAATTTCAATTCAAATTTTAAATATATTTAAATAAAAAAGGATATGTGGCATGTTTGTCAATGAGACAGCCATCTATCAAATATTCAAAAAATCATTCTTTCTCTAAGCCTCTAGTATAGATAAAAACCTGATTTAAGGATGGCTAAATTTTAACTTTTAGACTAGAAAATAACATTCTTTACATATCACTAGATATGTATAGAGATTTAGGTATACACGCACAAACCATGTCTCTTCCTGGTGTGGAAAGAGTTGTAATTTAAAATAAAACTCCTGATTCAATAATATTAAAAAGGAAAGAATTTGGAAAAATCTGGTCAAACGTAATATTAAGCCCCTTTAAAAATAAATTGTCTACAACATGTAGAATTTTGAGATTTACTTATTTTGGATGACTGTCTTATAGACAATCATACCATATCTCTTTTTTACCATCTGTAAAAAAAATAGGAAAAAATACCTTGCATGCAAATCTCAGTTTCCACAAGATAAAATGGTCGCTTCCTTGAAAAGACCGTTTTCTATGTACTTATAAGGTCATTTTTCTTACAGCATGCCAGTTTTATGGATTTATTGGTGGATTATTTGGGTTGATGTCCATAAATACACTGGCAGCTATATCAATAGACCGATACATTAACATAGCATACCCACTGACCGCAGCGATCTTCATGACTAAGAGGAAGGCACTGATTATGATTGCTTTGGTATGGATTTGGTCATTAATATGGGCGGTGCCCCCGATTTTTGGATGGGGAGCATATATACCAGAAGGGTTTCAAACGTCTTGTACATTCGACTATTTGACAACAGATCTGAACAACCGATCTTACATATTTGGTATGTATATTGGTGACTTCGCAGTTCCCTTGGCAATTATCATCGTTTGTTATTGGCTGATTTTAAAAGCCATTCGAAGCCATGACAAAGAAATGGCCGTCATGGCAAAGAAATTGAAGGCAGACGACATCCGGGCAAACCAGGAGAAAACGAGAACAGAGGTAAGAATCGCAAAGATAGCCATGGGAATCATCCTTCTTTACATGCTGTCATGGAGTCCATATGCAACAGTTGCTCTTATTGGTCAGTTTGGGCCTGCAGAATGGGTAACACCTATTGTATCAGAGCTTCCAGTCATGTTAGCAAAGGCATGTGCTATGCATAATCCTATTGTATATGCATTTAGCCACCCTAAATTCAGAGAGGAATTACATAAGCGTGCACCTTGCTTAACGTTGTGTTGTAAACCACCATCAAAGTCTTCCGCAAAATCAACTAGTGGATCAGTTACACGGACAAAAACCAAACGCCTTGCCAGTCGTGTCACTAGTGCAGACACCACTGAACCACGTGATAGTTTAAGCGAAGCGTCCAGCTGTATAAGCAATATAGATGATTCGGTTTTTACACAGTCTGGACACAGAAATAGAACCGTATCAGAAACAGTTCCGGATGGTGAATACGGAGTAATTGTACGAGAACTAATTCGTGCGTTGGTTGGTGTTGCAAGTAATCAGCCATTTCTACAACCTATTCATATGTCAAATATGCCATCACCAAATCGTTCAGAAACAGAAAAGGCCTCTTACAATCAGGCGTTTTCAGGTTCACAAGAGGGCATATCATCATATTTATCACAGCTGATATCCAAAGGTAATCATTCTGGGGGTGGAAATCCAGACCCCAGAAATCAACCAGAAGTACAAATGGAAGAATCAAAAACATTGTTGAGAGATGAAAGCAAGACTGAACTTCTTGAAAGTAGTATTTTGTAATTTCAGGGAATTCGAAGTAAGAAATTGTAGCAAAATCTGTAGTAAGACAAATTTCTTCTAAAAGGATAGCTTATTTAGTGCAAAGACAGAACATTATTGTATTATATAACAATGATACAATTTATGTAAAATTAACTAAGAAAAGAAATATACTAGTATTTAACAAGTCATAAAGTTTTATGCATTTCTGGTTATATACTTTATATTAATGTTAAAGTTCGGTACCGAAAATAAATTCAAAGATGACTTAAAGCTTACATCATGATTAGTAAAAACTATTTTTTTCGTCATCTTCAATAAACTCAAGGTACACGAAAACCGAGATCACATTTAATTTAAAGTGCTTCCTTTGTAAAAACAAAACTTAATTTCAAAAATGGATTTCTAAGAGAAAAGGTTAGCTCAATCTTTTGGATTTACGTTCCGCTAAATAGATGATGTCCTTTCACTGAAGAACTCTAAATTTGATGACTATCTTGACCAGATCTATTCCATAGAACTTGAAATCTGATATACAACAGAAACAGAAAGGTCTGCTTCATATCTAGACTTACACCTAGAAATTGACAGTAATGGCGGATTAAGAACAAAACGTTACGACATGAAAGATGATTTTTTTTCGATTGTAAACTCTGCGCTCATGTCTAGCAGTATTCAAGCCAAACCTGCATATGGAGTGTATATTTCTCAGTTGATACGCTACTCCATGGCTTGTGCTTCCAATCAGGATATTATTGATAGAAGGTTTCAGCTGACAAGACAGCTACTGAGCCAAGGGTTTCTCAGGGAAAGATTAGAGTCATCACTCTGGAAGTTTTTCGGTGGCCATCATGATTTGGTCGACCGGTACGAAAAATGACAATGGATATTACCCCACTGTCTTGAATACAAATTCGTTCCTAAACCGGTTTTGACTAACATCGATTGTGACTATACACCCGGTACAGCTTTGTCTATTGAGTAACATGACGGGTTCCACTAGTGAAGCAGGAGTTGCCTACCCTTCCGGAGCACCTGAACTCGTCCTGGTTTCTGTAGGGTTCGTGTTACTTTAGCTTAAGTTTTGTGTAGTGTTTTGTGTTCTATGTTTGTCTTTTGTTTCATTTTGCTGGCCATGGTCTTGTTCGTCTTCCGTCTGCCTCTTTGGTATCTTCGAATTCCTTATTCTTCCGGTTGAAGAATACTCATATTCTTATATCATTTCAATTTTATCAGATACTGGGCTAGATGCCTTTCCGTAGTCTAAATTGGTTTCATTTTCCTGCGGACGAACGTACATTTGATTCTTTGCACTTGACCATATCACCATTTTTTGCATGTGGATGATCAATTAAACTATCAAAATACACTCTTTTAATAAGGAAAAAAAATTGAAGCTTTAATCTAGAAATATATTGTGTGTTGGGAAATTTTTTTTGTGCAAAACTGACATTTGAACAACTCAGTCCGGATGACTATGGCAAGCTAGATTTATTAATGATTTATCAAAAAATAATATTTTTTAAAAGCTCATTATTTTCTAACCCATTGAGAATTTTAGATGGTCAAAACCGATTATAGGAGCTTAAATATTTTTGCATACTTGCGCTATATGTGTGATTTATTAATTTAATCCCTAAAATCTTTCAAAAATAATTAAATAGAGACAAGCTAGATCACCATAAAAATAGCATTTGTTAATAGCTTTGTGAAAAGAGCATTAATTGTAAGAAAACAGAATTCTGAATACACCTGTTTCGCCGAATACAATAGCTGCAATATACGAACACCGTGAAGTAAATGATACACAGCAGAAAGAGTGAGAAAGAGGGCTGAAACGACCAGACCTACCTTGCTACTGAAATTATTACCCCACGGCCTATAAAACAATATCTGTTGCTCAACGAAATAATAGATTCACCATATCGAAGAAAAATCAACTAATTCAAATGTCTACAAGATCAGATGATGGTAGCAATATATTCATATTTTCACAATGTCCGACATTTTATTGCTAATTGATGGTATCAAATGGAAGAATCCAAAATATTTTTGAGAGCATAGGCGCTTGGGGCATCAAACTCCCCTTTTTGTTCTATTTTTTTATTTCTGGCGTAAAACTTATGTGCAGTTATCTATTATAACAGAATCGAAAAAAGCTGTGGGTCGCTTTGTCTTGCGTTTGAACACACTTGAGGAAATTTTTTTTTACCTGACTCAATCACTCTAGAAGCTAAATTCATAGATCCTTTTAGTTGTAATATCGCCCAATTTCTTTATTCATTCAAGTAGATAGTTCTCTCTAGCAACTGCATGTAGCGTCGGCATCAACGTATCTTTGTTACAACGTGGTTCAAATATTGTTCTGATAAGTGGAAATGTGTTCAAACAGATTATAAACAATTTTAATAAGAACATTTTGACACAAGGTTGCAGACTACCTTTTTGAACTAGTAGGGAAAGCTGTATTTGTCGTATCAAAAAAGCACCGCTACTGATTTTTTCTGTTCAATTCTATTTATAAGGCACGGAATCTACTTATAAGACATGCAAGACATATAAACCGTTAAAGGATTGTGGTACCCAGATTTAATATTAACTATTTTGCAGTACCAAAGTTTACTGCTGTTTGGTTTTAATGGTATGATTTCCTAATCAAAGATACATAGCGTTTTGGATTTATTTCGACTACTGACATTCCTTAAATAAAAATGTTACACGCAACAACCTTTGTTAAGGTAAACTGGTGTGGTATAATTGTCGTTATCTTTAACATAAAATGGAAATAATATTAATTTCAATCAAAAATTTGTTCTAGGATATCTTTAAAATTAATATGATACATTTGTGCAGTATGCGGTGTGATAATGAATTGAATTATGTTATGTGCTTGTTAAGGGCTTTCCTTCCAACGGAAAGCCCTTATTGTATTTCTTCTGGGGGTATAGGGAAATTATTGTTCCGCCAAAT
>JAULBM010344196.1:0-12436 GCA_032357055.1 Geukensia granosissima
TCTCCTGGCGGAAGCCCCCCCCACCCTGGCCGAAGGCCAGGCGAGCTAAAGAGGGAGACTTGCACTCAATGCACTTGAAATGGTTTGTTAGTTACCTGCTCAAGATCCGTGATTCCTTCCGGGCATTCCGGGTCCTACCGCCATTAAAACTGACCACTACGATATGACTGAAATATTGCTACCTCAACCAAACGAACAAATCGTTCTTGGAAACATTCGGCAAAAAAGCTCGACGTTATGTTTAACACAACTTGAGCTAGATTCCTTTCAATATTATTCTTTTTTATCTTCTCTTGTAGGCATTTATCTCATGTTCAATTTAAAATGAATAAGATGACAAAGTTTTACTTTTCAATGTCCTTACGGTCAAATAGTCAATTCAGCATTACAGCCCGAACAAGTCCCTGTATAAATCTCATTATTCTTCTTGTATGAATCAAAGGACTTTTTCGTATGCAATCCGATATTAATCTTTATTAGGAAGATTCCGGGTTAAATATGTATGAATCGAGTGTTAATCTTAGATGATTACAAGGCTATTAACTGAAATGGACTATGATTAGCGATCAATACACAAATATTCTGTACTGCATTTCAATATACGAATAAAATCCATCTTGATCACACTTAGGATACAGACTTCAATGATGCTATTTACCGAATTCAACTTCTTAGAAGGAAAAGGTCTATTAAGAGACACAACACGGTAAATAAAATAAAATAAAATCTTATTGCAGAAAATGTGGGCTATAACGTCCCATACTGGTCAGTTTCGTTGTTACCTTTGTACTTAATTATCTATAAATCTAATGGCGAGCATTGTAGATGCGAGGTATGAACACCAGGAAAAAATGAACAGAACCAAACCGGATGGAATACGACAGTAGCATTTTAATGAGATTCAACAAAAAACAAACAAATATATAACGAGAATTTCCAATAATTTGCTCATTTTAAATGTTAACTTTTATACTTTTTTAAATGAACATACTGCAAAGCTTGGAAACATCTTGCCTCTTGTGTGATTAACCCCCGAAGGCGGCCGAGGTATAAAAAAGGTTCGTTCGGTTTCTTCAAAAGAGCACCAGTTCGCTCGAGCGGGATATATATTTACTCGATATCTGCCCTTCGAAAAGGTTGCGCCGAGGAAAGAATAAGCGCTAGGTATCTCAGTCCTGAATGCACAAGACTTCTAAAAGGGCATCCTTGGGTGTGTATAAATTCACAATCCGTCCGGAGGGAGACATGAAAGACGCCTCTGTTAAGAAAATGTCACGTTCTAAGCACGTTAAAGACCCCTTGTCATAGCCCATTTTGAGTGGTCATTAGGCGGCCAGTTACAAGCCCATATACAACCTGCAATTTTTCCAGTGGAAGTGTAAAAGTACCCCCTTACCGGTCCCTTGCTCAAATCTACATATTGCTTTATTGTTTGTTCCCGTCCTGAATATGGCTGCAATGTTGATCGCTGGACGTTAAGCAGAAATCAATCAATCTTGTTTGATTATTCTTTTGCTAATGTGCTAGTATCCAAAGGTAGGATGTTCTCCTGTAGGCTGTGTCTAATCCCTGTTACGTAGTCGCTTTATTTGTTTGTTTTTACATAAGTATACTCAAAACGCCCGAAATTTTCTTCGATTTTAAAGCCAAATGTAAACATTACATAAGATAACTACCCAATTGGGTAGTTATCTTATGTTAACATTGAACTACCCAATTGGGTAGTTATATTATGTTTACATTGGGCTTTAAAATCGATGAAAATTCGGGAAACTTACCTAATTATTTAGGATCAGGACGCGTTGTGGTCAACTCATTGTATAAAACTTAAACTTCAAAAATGGTAAAATATTACAAGATAAGTAGAAATATAAACAGAAATACAGTAAGTCGAAACATAGTACAACAAAGACTTCTGTTGTTTTTGGATCTCGACTTTGCTATGTTTCTGTTTTAAATACGTATATAGCATTTTAAATTCCTGTTTAGAGACAAATTGATAATCATGTAAATTACAAGACATGAGTCAACTGGTTAATCAAAGAGAAGTAGTTTAAATGTAAAAAAATGTATAAAATACATATGAAAAACAGAAATAATAAATAATAATTAAAAGTAAAAAAAAACGCAAAATAAATTGGCTTCTTTATTTTTTATCTTCTGTAATATAGTTTTTGTATATCTTAACATTTTAACTATTTCCCCATCTTTCAGCAACTGGTTCTTGTTGTTCTGGTATGGACAGTTTTGTTAAAAAAGGATTATATGTCGATGTATAGTTATTGCCTCATTGACACCTATTTATGTAATCTTTAATTCTATGAGGATTCGACATGTAGTGCTCACAGTATAATTGTTCCTACCGTCGGATTCGGCTTCCTATTTCATTTGAGGGTTATTTGACTACTCCCTTTACAATGTTTGGATCCTGAACTTCATATGTTTTGGTTTTTATTCTACTGATGAGAGGTTACTCCATGGCATGTGCATACAACATGTCAAAATATACAATAATTATACTTTTAAATTAATTCAAATCTTATATGGATCATTTTTTAAATTTCACCAAGAACGCAATTAATTAATTGTCATGCGCGTGAATGTTGTCAATCAATATTTTAAACGCCCGTTAGGGGGTGTGAAAATTTCAGAAAAATACAATAATTTTTAAAAGTTCATAAAACTCTAAATTATATTTCACACTTTGTTAATACCTGTATACTGTTATGACACTGAGCTAAAACGAATCGACAGAGGTCATGCCAATGAGCAATTATCACGAGATTTCACAAATCAAATAGTGTGTGGCCTATGTAGCCACATATATGATTTGCAAACTAAATACAAATTGTTTAGCCAGGTACTACTCCGTGTTTTCTCTATCTCATAACAATTTATAAATCAATATTCTGTTATCTTGCCGTTTGTAAACAATCTACACATTGCAGTTACCTTAATTAAAATAATGTTCTTGCGATATTGTTTTTTAAAGTCATATAATTTCTGCATCATCTTATATGTCAATAAGGCATATCTATCGAACTGAAAAAAAAACTACGGTTACAGACTTCAGAAATTGCCCAAAAATCTGAGATATTGTGATTATCTTAAAATAAAGTGGGAGAAACATTTAGACTGTCTCCAAGAAAACTGGTAGCAGATGTCAACTGGGCTCAGCAGTGGATAATTGGTCGTTGTTAAGTCGTTGGCAGTCCAAGAGATTAATCTGAACTGTGAACAATATAGCTCGGTGTCGCACCTGTTATTTTGATATTTATTTAACTTGGATTTACCTGATAATGAAGGTAGGAATTTCTTTTGATTTAGATTAACATGAAATATTGAATTTTGAATGTTAACTAGATGATTAACTATCAGTTCTAAGACAAATAGCTATTTAATGATTGGTTTTATTAATTGTCATGTCTCCTTCAAAGAAATGTACGTTCAATAAAATATAAGGTTCGTTATTATCGTTGTAGATTTTAGCGTTTCCGGCAAAACACAATGTTTATAGCAACAGAACGAATTTTTTCCTTAATTGGTCTTACATTGACTATTTCATATAGATTATTTCAGTTATATTTAGTTCAGATCATATTTTATATTGCTCTTTTCTGTATACCTTTTGTAAAACCAGCTGGGAAATATATAAATATAGAAAAAGGAGACGTGGTATGATTGTCTATGAGACAACCATCTAAAATGTGTACATTACAAACTTCTACAGGTTGTCCTAAGGCCTTCAATAATGGACACATATACACACCATACGGAAAGCTGAAAAAGGGCTTCAAAATAAAAAGAAAAATGTGATGATATTCAAATGTAACAACTATCGGCCAGATAAGTATACGATGTGAAACAAATAACATTTAAACAACGACATCCACTGAATTACAGGTTCCTGGATTTGTAACAGGTACCAAAATATGTGGAAGCGTTCCCAGCCTGGACAGTGGTGTGACAAAACGATAAAACACATAATTTAAAAAAAACCAACTGCATAAGAGTTCACTTTTTTTACACCAACTAAGTCTTCAATATAGCTAGAAAAACAGAATGGTGTTAACAATAATGTACATTGCGAGAGTTAATTGTCAGACATTTTATTCGCGATGTCAGGGATCCTGTGTCCACACTTTTCCGTGGGACCCACGAACACGTATGGACACAGGACCCCTTTCATTGTGAGAGTAAAGGATAACTGATAATGATAAAAATCGTATGCACTAACACTGTCTGACGAAATGGAAGAACTAACAAAATTGAATTTTAAAGAAAAGTTTTCTTAGTTCAATAGTTAAAGAACTACTGCTCGTTTTATTGAAATATATAAAACTTTTTGTCAAATAGAAATTGTCTCAACAGTGTTCGATAACCTCAATAGAAAAGGAAGTGAGAGAACTGATAGATCACAGGAAGATTGGCAGAAAAAAACTCTCTAACAAGAAAAAGAGGAAGTACAACATAAAAAAATAAAACAGAACATACAAGTGAGAGAACTGATAGATCACAGGAAGATTGACAGAAAAAACTCTCTAACAAGAAAAAGAGGAAGTACAACATAAAAAATAAAACAGAACATACAAATTAGCAAAACGGACCCAAACAGAACCGGGCTTTAAAAATCAAGAGATTGTCTGTCCCATTCGGTTAATTCTAAATCACGTTTTAAGGTTTTAAAAATATTGAGTTTCGAATTGAAAAACGCGCCTCCAGTGAAAAGTTGCCAAGTGGCTGTTTTGTATTTGTTAAAATCACTGATTTTGAAATTCATATCTATCGATAAACTGATTTTAATTTTAGAAGCAGTACATATAAAATCATGCATTATCAACTGTACATACGTAGTTGTACCCTTTGTACCCTTTACCTCATCTTGTTTACATAATAAATGTAAGGAAAACACTAATCTGAAGACGATTTTTTCAATTTGATACATCATATATGTTAACATGATTAAAGTCGTTTTATAGGTTTAGTTTCGTACTGTTGTAGTACTGCATGTAGTTCCTTAAGAAATAAAGAACGATTACTTATGCAATACAATATATGTAATTCATATCTTAAATATAAGAAGCTCCAATGACAAAGACTGGTTATGTATGCAGGAACAATTTCTAAATTGAAAACAAATTTAGTTAAGGTGGGATTTTTATATGCATGGGCAACTCCTTTCTGATTTTTATGGACTGCTAATTAATTCTAAAATCACAACAAGTTAAATGAGGTGGTCACTGAAAACCAAGAAATAGCATTAAAGTGTGGATCACAATTGAAATTTGAATACGAAAGTCATGATGACTTTCTTATCAGAGTTTGACTGGTCCCAAATAACTCTCTCTAAACCGTCTGACTTTGATACTTTTTTGTGCTCAGGGATGTTTTTAGAATATACACCATAACTTTTGAATTATATTTAACTGTAGTGTTGTGTTAAAAACTATCTTGCTATGATAATTGAAATATTACAAACGGGGAGTAAAACAGCATCCCATCTAATAAATCTGTCTTACAAACAAAAGGATATTGGTCGATTACAATTCACACCTTCGTACCCCACGGCTCATTTAGTTGTACTTCTCCGCTCATCATCTAGACTCAAAACGCATTGTTGCGACAATTCCAAATGCATCCAATTTTTAGAAATGACAGTGGTGGCTAGGTTTTTTAAAAATTATTCATCAAATGCCTACTCAGCTCAAAAAGCGCCCAATAGTTTAATCCAATTTTCTCTACTACTCTACGTTGTAAAGGCCTTTGAAGCAGTTTTGACAGATTCTTCTATTTTAGGCTTACCATTGCAATGAATTGACTTGTAGCACTTTCGCAATCAACACGTGTGATCTGCATGCTGATAGTTTTTACGTTTAATATAGCCTCTGGTTTGGTTGTGAATGGATGTCATATGCACATAATTAGACAACCAAGTAAAATATGTAATATTGGTTGAGACTACTACTTATTATACCGGCATTAGAGTCCCCGAGGGTTTTCACCAGCCCATGCAGTTGTCAGACTTATCTGACATGAATATATCGCTAACAATAATTATGTTATACAGTGATTTGCTGCATTTGTTAAAATTATAAAGCATTGAAAATACAGAAAGGCCCCGTAAAGTATTGCAGTTAGTAGTTGTTCCTCACTTCCCATTTCGATTGGTTTGTATTTTAGTGCTTCTTTTGTTATTCTTGAACCTTTAACTTCCAATATTTTAAATCTAATGCAACTGATTAGAGGTTCTTCCTTGAAATGTACATATTTAAACCAAAAGTCTCCATATTTACTCAACATTGGAAATTTGGTATTTTGACCATATAATTTCTGTTTGTTTTTGTATGTATAACATACATGTATAAACGTTAGCTGTATATAATTTGCAGAAAATATCACAGTGAAACCTGGCCACACCTCAAACATTAATAGGACTAAACACATGGGTAATGTTTGTGAATGACCTTTCCAAAATATTTTGTTCTTGTCTGGAAAAAGTTATCGCAGCATAAACGAGGGATGATTGACAAGCATTGAATTCTGTCATGTGATTACATGATACTAAATGATGTGTGTTGAAAATAAATTGAAACTTTCATTATTGACGCTGTATGTGTCGAATATCGAACATGTATCGTGTTAAGGAAATGTTTTGCCATTAATATACAGCTTTATTAAGTGTGACAATAACTCCGTGGGCAAAACAAATCGAATAAATAAATAAATAGAGGAATGATAAGAAGTAAATTACTAGATGCTATTACTGGTACATACTTTATATGCAGAAATGGAGAACAGATAATTCGATAATGCTTCATATCAAGACCAACACAGATAATGAATAGAACAAAAAGGTGAAAACGACGAATTTTCAAAATGTGCTTAGAGAATCATAGGTTTCGTTTTTTTCAGTTATGTCAGTGCGATCATGAGAATGTTTCTAATCACGTAGAAACCCTTCAGTCTGGGTACAGACTTAACAATGGATAAGTTTTAGGACTTCGATTGTATTACGTCTCCTGATAGCATTTAACAGATTTCTGAAGCAAAAAGGTTTCATTTCGTTTTATCTGCAAAACCAGCCAGATACTTCAACGTGAAGTATGTTTTACAACTGTTTAGTTTCTGTAGGATTTAATCACTTCACCTCTAACAACAGACGTGACATTGGGAACATAATAAATCACTTGCTTAATATAAGTAGCATGATGTTGATACAATATCATGCTCAAACCAATTATATAGACTGTTTTAAGTCCTATAATCGTTCATCTGATCTAATATTGCAGCTGAGAACGCAGTTTCTCAGATAATGTTGCATTTAAGTCGTTGACGGCCGTTGGATGGCGGGCAGTTTCAAACTACCAAAGCCTAATTTGTAAAAGTTTTCTTTCTATTGGCCCAGTAGACTTACTAATTCAGACTTTTAACAATACATTGAGATTTAGGAAAACAGAAAACTTCATAAGAATGAAAAGGTACCTTACCAAATTCTCTATATTTATTCAACATTGGTAATTTTGTATTTTGAAACCACTGGGTCGATACCTCTACTGATTATGTCCCAGAGGGTATTCACCAGTCCAGTTGTCAGACTTGTCTGACATGAAATTTTTTCAAACAATGTTTTACAGAAATTTGCTGCATTTATGCTAAAATCCCTAAGCACCACAAAAAAAAAAAAAAAAAAAACGGAAAAGCCTCGAAAAGTATTTCACTTGTTGTCCCTGCTGTCGAATTCGGCTTTTCTTTTCGATTTGTTTTGGATTTGTGCATGAGCTTTTTTGCTATATTTGGATCATGGACTTACTAAGTTTTGGTTCTAATGCTATTAATAAGAGGCTACTCTTTCAGATGTATATATAGCATATCTAAATTCTCCATATATATTCAACATTGTCAATTTTGTATTTTGAAACAACCTGGTTGATACCGCTGCTGGTGGATCATTTCCCTGAGTGTATTCATCAGCTCAGTTGTCAGACTTATCTGACATGATATTGATCAAACAAAGTTTTACAGAAATTTGCTGCATTTTTTAAAATCTAAAGTACCGCAAAAAAGAAAGACCTCCAAAAGTATTGCACTCAGTAGTTGTCCCTGCCGGGAGATTTGGCTTCCATTGTCGATTTTAGTGCTTCTTTGCTATATTTGGATCTTCTACTTCCTATGTTTTTGTTTTAATGTTACAGCGAGAGATTACTCCCTGAAATGTACATAAAGCATACATATATAATTCTCTGTGTTTATTTAACATTCATTTTGGTTAATTTTGTATTTTGAAACCACTGGGTCGATACCTCTGCTGGTGGATCATGTTACAGAGTGTATTCGCCAGCCCAGTTGTAAGAACTTCTCTACATGAAGTTTTACAGAAATTTGCTGCATTTGTTAAAATTATAAAGCACCGCAAAACCGGAAAAGTCTAGACAATTATTGCACTTGGTAGTTGTCCCTGCCGTCGGTATTGGCTTCCCGTTACAATTTGTTTGGATTTTAGTGCTTCTTTGCGCTATATTCGGATCATTGACTTCCTTTATTTTGGTTTTAATGCTACTGATGAGAGGTTACTGCACGAAATGTACATAAACATACTTGAATTCTCCATATTTATTCAAAATTGGTAATTTTGTATTTACAAGCGATTCTAAAACGCATAAAGTGCCAAAATTCCAAATAATCTATCTTCCAAAACTTTATTATTCTGATCGTTATAAAAATTGTTAATTATATATTTGGTGGTGCATTGGTGCATAAACTGATTATTTACAAACTTAAACTTCAATGATAGTGCAGTATGTGGGTATTTGTGCAAAAGATAATGACCAGTGCTCTGCATTTTTGTGCAGTAACGCCCTGGTCCAATTTTTGCACATGATTCTTTTCAATACTACGATTATTACCGGCTGGTATTGATAAAATTATTGACTGCCTTTCTCTAAGTAAGCGAATATGACTTGTAATAATTTTTTTTGCTCAAACAGATTATATGTAAAAATAGACAGTATATTTTGTCTCATATGGGACTGAGGTGAGCCAGGTCTAAAGATTAAGAATTCCGCTTCAGGTTCCGTTGCACGAAGCGCAGATAATACGTCAGATTATGCCTTGTCTACTTGGGACTTAATACGAACTGAAAATAATCCCCGAGATGACTAACTTCCGATCAGTTTTGGTCTGTCTAAATACAAAAACACCGGTTTACCAATTTTGAATAATCATGATGAATTATGCTATGCCATACATATGATCTGTAAATTAAACATTTAAACTTCCGGTGCAAATAGCCTAGCTCCTGTTGTGGAGTGCGAATTTAAGTTCTTTTGTTTCGTTATGTCTTCACATTGTTTTTTTTTTAGTTAACATTGTTATATTTTTTATTGTTAACATATGTATTCTTCTCTGGAGTTATAAAGTTCCAGTACGGAAAGAGTGTTTTGAACGGCAATGTATCCTTGAGCTGCCGATTTCAGATCGTGGAACAGTCTCAGTAGCTTGTAGGTCGATTTGGATTACCCCGGTATTTATTTCAGTTGTCTGCAATTATGAGTGCGTCTACTTTTTCACTAATATATTTTCGTTGTTATAAAGAGAATGTCATACAGTACAATGCTTAATTTAGTACTTGATATTAAACCTATGTGAATGAATATTTTCATCGTGTAATATTCCCATAGGAAAACAAAACACGAGATTTTATGAATTTCGCATAAGAGTTATTAATCAAGTATTCTCCAGCTAAAACATTAAGGCAATAGTAATGCGTGTGAGCGGCAAAGTATTGGTATCCCTGGTAATCAATTCCTTGGTGTCTCAATAATTCTAAGATTTCACAAAGACTTTAAATGTAATTACATGGCACAAATCCGACACCGAAGTCTATTTTCTGAAGATTTTATAAAGCGATGTTCGTAATTATGTGCTTGGATATTGTTCCAAGAGAAACAGTTAATTACATAGTCAAGAATATATATATAAAAAAAGCTATCCTTGTGATAGTTGGCAGGTCAACATCAAATTGTTGTCGCCATCAAGATTGATTGATAGTTATGCAATAACAAATGACTACAAATGTCTTCTCGCTGTCGTGACATCGAATCCGTTCGTATACCACGGTTTGCGATGAACCACATGCTTTGGCAATCAAGTAACATATAGGATGCAACTATTGGAGCAGGAGATGCTTACCCTTTCAGTGCAAGTTTTCATATGAATATAGAGTTATTCAAGCTTTCTTTGTAGTGTTGTCTACTGATGTTTGTACCCTATTGTTGCTTATGGTTTTGTTTGTCTTCTGACTTAACGATTTCCCTATTTACCATTGGTATCTTTGAAATCTTTTAAAGATACGTGAGATGTAGCAATGTTCTATAAATTTTAATGTAAGGACTTTACGAGATCGGGGAGTTGAAACATGTTCATATATACAACTGCATACGATTTATCAGTCGGTTACTTAAGATTGATATACAGTATTGAAAATTATGGTTTTCAATGGAAAAGTCATTAATTATGAAATATTAGAAGACAAAGTCATTTTTCTAAATTGTTAAAAACAGGCAATGGTTTTCATTACCCGTAATGTTTTTTCCTAGAAAAAAATCAACTTATTTTCTGGTCTGATGAAAAGTTTTCTTAAACGATTTTTGTTATTATTACGCATAGTGTCTTTTTTCCGCCAGGAGGCAACAGATATATTCCATATAATTCTGGAAAGTCAAATGATCGGGGATCAACTACAATGCTGTTCAACTTCACCAATAAGAAAAATAACTAAAACAAAAAAAGTTCGATGTAAAAGCACAGACAACAGGCAAAAAGTCTTTGGTAAAATTAGTTTTCCCTCAATGAAAAACATCAGAAAGCAAGAGAAACCCTTATGTTCAGAAAAGTTTTTGGAGCTATCCATTTGTAGAGGGTATAGGTTTTGCATTAAACAGGAACAAGCTGATTCAAATACTTGTATCAGTCATCAGCAAATATCATTAGTGTTATAAAAACTGAAAATATATCAGGTTTTTATAAAAAATTCCCTTTCGGAATTCCGCCTTGATTTCATTGCAGCACACGTATACATAAATAATTAACTAAGTACCGTGGTATTAATATTATGACAATCGTTTTTCAAAAATCTAACCTCCTTTCTTAAAAAAAAAACCACAATATAGTTTTGTTTAGTGTCACTTTGTTGATATTTATGCCATGTAGTTGAATTTGAGGAAAACGATATTCTTGCTGACCAGAATAAGGTACCTCTGATACTGCCCCTAACGAATATTATCAGAATTTAATTTAATGCAAAAAACTTTTCGATGACCACATCCCTGACTTGATCCTTTGAGATCCTTCTCCATAGTATACTGGAGGTATACAATTATTATTTTTTAAATTTTCTTTTTGAATGAGAAACAGTGGGTGTGTATCTAGTCATCTTGTCGATTTATGGTTATTCTAAAGTTTTGTATAAGAAGGTATAAAGGAATTTTCTTTTTTTTTGTAATCTACACCTAGGAATAACACAGTCTGTTGTTTCTAAGGGTAAATTTGATTACATCCGATGTTTTAGGTGGCAATTACTGATATAGGTATTGTGGACATAGTATATAATGCATTTTGTAAAACATGGTAAATTTTCGGTATATATAATAAATCTTTGCTGGAAAATTGGGTTAAACCTGTAATTATTCTAGCAGCTTCTAATTCCACAAGCTCCTAACAGTATATTATCTAGCTTTTCTCTTTCTTCTTCATGCACATTCTGGAATTGGTTTGATAAACAAGGTATATGTAGTGATAGTTTTTTGGATAGAGTATATTTCAGTTATCGAAGAAGCTTCAATTGTTTTAAACCGCCTCAGTGGTGTTAAGGTTAGGGTGCTCGCCTCGAGTGTGGACGGTCGTGGGTTCGATCCCCGGCCGAGTTAAAACAAAGACATTAAAACTGGTATTTGCTGCTTCTCCGCTAAGCACGCAGCATTTAGGAGTAAGAGCAAAGACTGGTCGGCCCAGTCAGAATAATGTGTCTTGGTAAAGTGGCACGTCTTCCTGCGGACTGTTGCTTTAGTGAAAATCCGGCTAAGCGTGTCCGTCTAGTACAAAGCAAGGTTCATTCACTCATCACTCATCATTAATATGCTCTCGTCATGAATATGCATGTATTATTTGCTGCTGGACGTTAAGCACCATTCATTCATTCATTCAATCAATCAATCAAACGTTTTGATGCCGAATTATAGGGCTAACCTAAAGTTATACTGGAGATTTAATAGATACGCATATGTGTATTGTAAACAATGTCTCTCCGTAAAACAAACTGAAATAATTACAGTATGTTAGTATTTCATTTAAATACTATTTTTTTATTGGTCGAGACATATAACACGTGATTGGGTTACCTGTTTTCATATCGCATGAAACACAGTGACTATTTTCACGC
>JAULBM010344207.1:0-22453 GCA_032357055.1 Geukensia granosissima
CTAGTGTAGATAAGTACTGGAAATTATACACTAGGGCATAATATCCAACCGGAAAGAATGTTTGTGGTGGAAAGAAGGCACTATTACATTATCTGTCTTTAATAAAACATGTATTCAGGCTTAACAAATAGGACAGTAAGTTTCTTTATTATGCTTATGTTTGTAATAAAATATATAAGGTTAAAGAGGTATTATTTGTTGGCATTCATCTATGAGATTTTAATATAAAGCTCAATAAATTGACAAAGATTGTAAACAGAACTTTCTATTGTTGGCCTCTAACGTGTCTGCTGAAGGTTAACCCAGAAAAGCGCTTTACATGCAGTTCAATTTGGCTTTGAATATTTTCTATGAACGTATGTTGTTTTCTAATTCTAAAATTGCTCATTTCAATAAATTATCTTCAGAGTCTAAGTATTTTATAATCTCTTGTGTGCTGAGGAAATTATAATGTTCAGTGCTTTAAAATAAGACCCATGTGGATACAATATAAAAAAGATACTGTATAATTGATATATTGTAATAGATTTGTATTTTCAGGCTCTGTTACTTACATTCTTGATTAGTACAATTAAGGGGTACCCGACACCATCACGAAAATAAATTCCACCCGTTTAATTTTCTTTATATTTTGTTTGCACATTCACTTTGATGAAAGAAGGAAAACATGAAAATTTCTTAAAATTTGAAGCACACATTTCTCTGGAATTATTTCAATAGATATATCATAATTTCATCATCAAAGATTTTGATCACTAAATGCATTAATTTAATATAAAATGATACTTGATTAAAACGTTTAGATGATTTTTACAGAGTCATTTCCCTTAGAAGTTGCAGGGTACCCTCTTAATTTTTTATTCATATGCTAATTACTGAATTGAATTGATTCAGCGGCTCCATTTAACTCTTTACAGTCTTTTAAGCAAATAGATGAACTGGTTCTGCAATTGTAAACCGACATTTGCGACAGAGTGTCTAATTTTGACGTTCTTTGCGTATTTTTTTACTATGATTGAATCTCAGAATTGATATGGTTTTGGATATAATGCTTCTGATTGACATTAACCCGGATTAGAGTTTAAGGATTCCACGACGGGTGTTGCCCGTAAGATAGGTGATGCTTACTCTTCATGAGCAACGGACCATGCTCCTGTTTTGTAAGTGGATTCCAAGCCTTTGTTTCATCTGTTTTCGTTTTATCTTTTGGTTTGTTTCAGGTTTGTCTTGTCTCTCTGGACTGTGCACTTCTGATCTCTCAAATAGGTATTCAACACTGGACTTTGATTATTAAGCAAGTCATTGTATTAAACAGACTTTGCAAGATTCATTGTACTTTTGAATTTGATGAAACGGCATGTTATGTTCAAACTTATATATTTGAATAGGTGTAATGAATGATGATTACAAAGGCAGTACAAATGATGACTTGAAAGCGGTGACAAACTACACTCTGACAGGTGTGTCCCCGAGTATCATTGCAGCACGTGTGTCTTATGTATTTAACTTGCTAGGAATGTCGATGTGTATCGATACAGCATGTTCGTCGTCACTGGTAGCAATTGATACTGGTATACAATACCTTAAAAATGGTAAGTAAACGATATTTAGATTTCATTGATAATGATCACGATCTAATTTATAAATCCTCTTGAGAAAAGTAGAACTGATTCTCTAATAACTAAGCATATTTCAAATATTAAAAGAATTTACTATTGACTTATGATTCTAGATTTCATTCTCTGGTCTATAATAGTGAGAAAACTTCTGAGAAATCAGAATTTTAAATTTATATGTCCCATTAAAAGACCTGTCACTAGAATAAAGACAGAATTTAATTATATACGCTTTATATGTAGAGGTCTGTAGACGTAAAAATCTAGTTTTATCAACAGCCTATGGATTTTCGCTGCTCATGTTTAACAATTTTTTGTCAGATTCTCGAAATCCATTGAATTTTATAGTTTATGGCTTTTATTTGTTTTGGCCAGTTACCCACACTATCTTTTTCACTATTTCATCAAACACAACAAAATTACGATTTTAAAAGCTTTTTTTCTTCGTTGATTATTACTGCTAAAACATACTGATGCCAAACCTATTGCAAGTCAAAGTAAACATTTTTCCCGCCAATTGTGAAATATTTATATCGCAATAACATAATTCCCAGCAAAAATGACGTCAAGAGCAGGAACGAAGTGTCAGTAAAAGGGTCTTTTTAGATGGATTGTTGGAGTCATATTACAAAAGAGTAATAAACATTTGATGTCAGATTTTCTGTCTTTTTTTTGGTCGCGATGCCTTGACAATTGAATCGAGGTACCGACATGATCGAGTAATCGAGTTGCTAAATCAGCCTTTATAATAACTTATTTAATGTTTTGATCTTGGCAAGTTCTAATATCATTGTTGGCGTCCTGACACAAGCATCAAAACATTATAAAAGTCCGTCAATAAATACCTTTTTTTCTTAGGACGTTGCTCAATGGTTATATGTGGAGGAGTAAACAGTATAATTACGCCTGACATTTTTGTCCCGTTGAGTCAAGCAAGGATGTTATCACCGACTGGACAATGCCAGGCTTTCTCAGATAAAGCAGATGGCTACGCAAGGGGCGAAGGATGTGGCATTGTAATATTAAAGAAATTGAGTAAGGTAATAATAAATATTCCATTCTGCAACTGTGAATGCATACCCCTACAACCCATCAAAATATTGGTGAATAGTTTTGTCTATGGCTTTAATGTATCCGCCTTAATCTTGTAATCGAAATTAAATATCAAACTATGTATTAAAATTCCCTCTACGGAATATTTAATAACACAAATCTTAATCATTTCGTTTCACTGAAACATGTTCAGCATTTAAAGTTCACAATACAATTGGACGAACTATTTTAGAGAAGTTGATTGGGATAACCAAATGTATGTATCAGCTACAGAACATGTGTCCTCTTTACAAGGTGATTTATAAGAGCAAGAGGGAAACTGTCACTTTAATAAAGGGTCATTTTATTGATTGTGTTGCGTAACGTCCAGTGGCAAATATTTCATGCATATTGAGGACGAGGATAAGTTCAACAATTATTAATATCGAAAAGAGAGTGGGATGTGACACAACGGTTTTTGACTGCTACTGGAAAAAAAGAGTGGTAGGTAGGGACAGAAAATTTTAGCCTTTTGTAGCGGTATAAGCCTTCTCTTTTTCGAAAACTTCAAAAGGGGTTTTTTACGTGAAAAGGAGCGCGACTCTCTCCAAACGCGTCACCCACTATCGTCCACGGCCAGGCTTTCTATTTTATAACCTCTAGAGGGCCTCCCCTATCCTCCACCTGGGTCAGCTCTGTTGGTCGAGCACTGGAGACCGCTCCGGTGCCCAGAAGGGTCATTTTATATTTTATGTAATTAATATTTAGAATGTTGCTAATATTTACACAAAATTCACAAATGCAATAATATATTATGACTAAATATATCAGTATTTATTTCCTATAAAGTCTGTGGAAGATGGTAATAAGATATGGGCAACTATTGCCACGTGCTGTAATCAAGATGGCGGTACTGTGATGCCTATGACTGCACCATCATCAGTCCAGCAGGAGACGCTATTGCATACAATTTATTCTGCCAACAATGTCAGTCCACATTCTATTCAGGTCATCGAGGCTCACGGTAAGTTTCGTTAAACATGGTTAAATTCAAACTTAGACCCAAATGCCATGCAGACTACAAATTTCAGGTAAAGTAATATGTGGAATTTTTCTGCGTTACGAACTTTAAGCTTTTTTTAAAATTATAATTCTTTTAATATGACCCGAAAAACTGCTATGTCAGTGTTGTCTGTTTAAATAAAGGTTTTAAAATTCACTTTCATTTGAGTAAATCAGTCTATTTGATACTGTTATAGTTTGATTTCACAATTGAAATACAAAAGCCTATTCTTATTGGGTGCTTAAGTCCCCCTTTTTATAGAAGGGCTTTAATGGTGTTTTTGATATTTTAAATTAATACTGTATGTCATCTGATTTTTATGTATATTCTATGATACTGGAAACTTGATATGGGTCATTTTTAAGATAACAGGGGTTTCCCATTTTTTATAGAATTATGCTACTGCTGAGAGGTTACTCCTTCAGAATGTACATGTAGCATATCAAAATTCACCATATATAAAAATTCAATATTAATTACTGTCGGTGCAGTTCAGTTCGAAAATAGGCTTTTGTCAAATGTATCATAATTCAAAGTGTTTTAGATTAACCCATGCTTAAAAATATTAGACTTACTTAGTTTTTGATAATTATCAATAGTTGTGCAAATTTATTCTGTGGTTTCTTCAAATCTTGGTAAATAGTTTTGTCCATTGGATTTTGCATAGAAAAGGGATATAACTCACTTTGACGGTTTTTTATATAAGCCATTAATAGCCCCTTTCAGATCACAATTTCAATTTTTGGTAGTTTTATGATCAGATAAATATAATTGACAGTTTAACACCATATATATGGCAGTACAATCATTATTTAGAAAATTTGAATTTTAATGCACCAAAAATTTACTAAAGATATTTCCACATTCAAACCACTTTTTCACCAATAGTAAAAAAATCTTTTGCGGAAGAAGAAAATATTTTGCACTAAAAATAACGACATACTTAGACATATTTTCAGTAAAAAATATGCCATATTCATCCAATTTTAAAATCTTCAAAATTGTTATAAGGCGATTTCAAAAGTAAGCTGCGATGACAGTAACTTGTATTTTATTTTTTTTTATTTTCATTTTGTTTTTTTTTTTTTTTTTTGGAAAAGGTTTTGAAAATTCGGCAAAAATTTACCACAAGTATTTTACATGCATTTTCCTGTTTTAATAGGGGTTTAAGTGCAAAAAACCAAGTTTGTAGGATATCTTTAGCTTTTTATCCAATTTCTGGAATTTTCTATCATGTCTTTTCATGGCATTTACTGTTTTTTTATAGATTTTATTATATTATATTAAGGGATCAAGGAGACCTGAGTGGGTTTTAGATGATAAGATATGAGAAATTCATTTTCCATTTGAATTTGTGATATTCAAGTGTAATACAACGGATTTTCTCTATTTTTTACTGTTTTCTGGAAGTTTATGTCAACGTGGCCGAATACTGCAATTTTGCATATATTGAAAACTTCCTTTTTCTAATTTTTCTAGTAGAGTTTAATTAAATGTGGCGAATTCAATTTCAAAGTATTATGATTAACTTTGATTTTTGTTGGATAACATACTAGATAATTTGAGGCAAAAATTACCAATGACTCTTTTATTCATTATTTACTGTATAGCTCATTAATTTGCTAATCATTTTATTAGGTCACACAAATCTTAGTATTTGGGAATTCGAAGATTCAAAAGGGGAAGACATAAATCGTTAAGTCAGAAGACAGACAAGATCATGGACAACAAAATTAAACGTGGAATACAAAACACTACACTGAGAGCAAAAGCTGGAGTAACACGAACCCTACAACCAGGTTGAGTTCATGTGCTCCGGAAGGATAGGCAGCTCCTGCTCTACTAGTGGCTAGTAGACAAAGTCGGTGTACAGTAACAATTGATGTTAGTCACAACCGGTATAAACTGATATATAGATATCCATTGTCATTTGCGAAATAGATCGTTTCATTTTGACCTGTTAACATGCTGTGGTTTTATCATGCGCAAACACCTTGAATTAATTTCATTTTGCGAGACTGGTTTCAGCGATTATTTAAAATAAAATCATATATCTACATATGATCCAAAACTGCAAATGATCTTGCATTGAACTAGCAGAGAGCATCGCAGATACTCTTTCGAGGTCGATACTTTTGTTGTATCATGTATTAATTTTAATTGTATTTGTTGTTGGTTTTCAGTATATAACGATCTCAAGTGTTAAATACATTACGATTTTTGTCGTGTTTTGATTGCTTTTTTTCACCGCTGTCGCAGATTGGGGATGGGGGTTTAGCGCCCACAAACCGGTTTAATCCAGCAACATACTTAATATGCCTGTACCAAGCTAGGAACCTATAGTCCAGTGGTTGTTGCTTTTTAAATAGTCATTTATTGTTATTCATTCACCATTTTTTCAATAGATTTTTAAGTCGATTTTCGTGTTTTAATGAATAGTTTCACATTTTTTGTTTTGGTGGCCATTTATTGCTACCGTAAATGGCACCTGAAGAAGTTTAAATTCTACTGTTATTTCAAAGTCTCATGAACAATCATGTCACATCTCCTATATTTAGATTCATTTCGAATCGTTAGCCCATGTTATTTCACGGTCAGTGTGTTATTCCCATTAAAGAGGCAAATTGTTACGTTTCATGACTTACATATATTCTGATACAGGGACTGGCACACCAAAAGGAGATCCAGTGGAAGCAAATAGCCTAGGAAAAGTTATTGGTCAAAACAGACACATGGAAATGGATGTACCGGAAACACCGGTTTATATAGGCTCAGTTAAAACAAATATTGGACATTTAGAAGCAGCTGCTGGTGTAGCAGGTCTCATTAAAGTATTATTGATGATGAAAAATAAAACGATTGTTTCCTCCTTACATTTTGAAAGACCACACAGAGATTTAAATTTTGACAGATTTAACTTTTGTGTACCTACGAGCAACCTTGATTGGGCATGTGATGATGATATCCATAGAATGGCCTGTATCAATTCGTTTGGATTTGGAGGTACCAATGCTCATGCTATTATACAGGAACACGCAAACGTACTTTCAAACGTAAAGGGCACAAAACAGCAGAAAGATCCGTGCTTAGTCTTCCTTTCAGCATTTACTAATGAGGGGTTGGCTTTATCTATTGATAGGTTTATTGAGCAGCTAGGAACCACAACGGAGCATTTGGAAAGTATATCGTATACGTCTTTATGTTGCAGAGACCATTTCCAGTATAGAGCTGGGTTTTGTATCAAGAGTATTGATGACTTAATCAATAAATGTGTAGAAAAGAAACAATATGTATTAAATATGTTAAAGCTTAAGAAGAAATCACCTGCAACTTTAAAGATTATTGCTGTTTTCTGTGGCGTGGGAACTGAGTGGCTTGGCATGTGTGCAGAGATTATGAAATATGAAAAGATCGGATTTAAGGCCATGATAAAAATTGATGAGTTTTTAAAAACACTAACGACAGATTTTTCTCTTTATGATATATTGATCAACGGAAGAGAATTACTTAAACCAATGGAGATACATATTGCTATTTTTGCGTGCCAGGTTATCATTTGGACGATATGGAAACATTGGGGTCTGAAGGTTGATGCTGTGATAGGCCAGTCTGTAGGAGAAGTTGCCGCGGCGTATGCATCAGGGGCACTGTCACTTGAAATGGCTGTCAAACTCATCTATTATAGGTCAAAATATCTAGCTGAAGTTACATCTGGGACAATGTTTGTCGTGGGTGAGGCTTCTGTTGATGTCATCGTCAAGGTACTGAAGGACTATGACGGGAAAGCCTGTATAGCAATACACAATAGTCCAATGTCTTGTACTATATCCTGTGATACTGACGTTGCTGACCAGCTAAAGACTAGTATCATTCAGACATGCTCTCCACACAAAGTTCTAATACATAACTTAAATGTAGCTGGTGCATATCACAGTCATCTCACGAAGGATGCTGGACGTAAGCTTGAGAAAGCGCTAGGAAACGAGCAGATATTTTCGGGTAATTCCACGACCGTACCAATGATGTCAACTGTCACTTGCAATTGGATCAATCAGTTTGATTTGACCAATCCATCCTATTGGAGAGACAATGTTTGTCGTCCTGTTCAGTTTTACAGAGCTGTTACTGGAGTTTCTACTGAATCCAGTTACAATATTTTCCTTGAAATAGGCCCAAAGCCAGTTTTGAAGTCACATTTGTCTTTCATTTTCCCTACAAAAAATGCTATCTGTTTGCCTTCAATGCAGAAGAAAAACGAAATTGAAACAATTATGAACACCGTTTCTGCTCTTTTTGAAGCAGGTGCTAATCTAGATTGGAGAAAGATGCACTCAGAACCAAAAAAGATAAGCAATTTGCCGAAGTATATTTTTATGAAAACAAATAAACTCTTTGACTCCGAAACCACTTTGCTGAAAAAGCAAGGCATCGAAAGGGTGTACAAATCACATTTATTTGTTCGAACTTCCACAGACACGGCATCATCGTTTCAGTTGGTAATTGATCCTGTAGGTACTCCTTTTGTATATAACCATAAAGTGTCAAACACTATCGTAGTACCGGGAACATTATACACCGAAGCTGCAGCTGAAATAGCACATTTTGTTACCAAACATTCATTAGAAAACTTGGTAATCTCCGTTAAATTTGTCAAAGCAGTAAGCTTAATGCCATGTCAGAATGTCATTGGAAACATATTTATTTCGGATCATACGAACGAGCGGCAAGTGTCCGGTATTATCACAAGAGATATGGAAACCATTGCTAGATTTACCTGTCAGCAAATTCAAGACATTTCCAAAAAAGAACGTATTGATATAAACCTTTTAAGACATTATTGTACTGAGAAAATGACACAAACAGAGATATATTCAACACTTTCCTTGTTTGGTTTTTCGTACGGACAAGAACTACAGATGATAACTGAAGTGTTCAAAAAGGACGATCAGTGCTTTGCCACATTTAAAGTAACAAACCAGATATGGAAAGATGCTAAGGTGATGACGCACCTTCACCCTTCCATTTTAGATGCTTTACTACAAACTACTATAGTTTTTAAATCGTCAGACAGCAATACAAGACCGTTTTTACCCTCTGGCATTGAACAACTGAAAATTAGAAGAAAACCAGAGAAATTAATGTACGGATTTTCACAACGAACATTTGTCTCAGAAAGAGAAAATATGTTCAATTTATTGCTTCTTTCCGTTGATGGCGAAATTATTGCAGAAGTCAAAGACTTTAAAACTGAAATTGTAAACTATGTTGTAGACAACTCTCTTGAATACAGACTTTCTTGGAAAGAAACCGAATATTTTGCACTGAAACGTATGAAAGATCTTCCAACAAATACAGGGGATGATACTATTATTTTTTGCCTTAATGAAAGGGTAAAAAATGTTCTGAAACCAAGTTTGCAATCGAAAACGAATGTATATTTGCTGAACAAAAATGCTTTTGAAGAAGAGGTAGGATCTGAGTTGACTGGTAATCCTCATGTAACAAAACTGTTTTATATACCTGGCTTACGTTATTCTGGTGATATGACTAACAGCACAAACAGTGTACATGACAATGTTTTACTGACATGTCGAATCTTGTATAAGATATTGCACAGTGTCTTGAACTCTGATAGAAGAATCAAAATAACGGTCATAACAGAAAGTACTCAACATTTAGAAGTTGTAAATCAAGAAGATCCCAATATTCTAGGCTCAGAATTATGGGGATTGGTGAGATGCGTTTTGAGGGAACATGACTTCAATATCCATCTAGTAGATGTGAATCCATCTGTAGAAGAAAGTGAACCGTTCATTGCACATCTTATGGCCGATGAAAATGATCATTTGGGAAAAATGGCTGAAATTGTTTACTGCAACGGAAGATTGTTTACGAGCAATTTTGAAGCCTGTGGTGATAAGTATAACCTTTATCGCAGTGCAACCTTAGACAAAGGATGTCAGTTTAGTATTAAGTCAAGAAATCCTAACGATTTTTCTGACCTCATGTGCGTTATAATAAATTCAGATATCGATGAAGATAATACAAGCAATTCAAGTGAATGTGTAGATCTGACTGTTGACAGAATTTGTCTTGCATGGCAACCTCATATGTCGACAATTGCCTACAATAACATTGGAAAACCCGTAATTTGGCCGGAATTAGAGGAAAATGGATTTAACATAACAACGTTTGAAGTTTTAGGACATCTTTCAAATAATTCAAGCGATCAGGAATATGTTGCATGCTATCCATTACAAGCAGAAAATAGAGTAAGGGTTCCTTCATTCTGCACTTGCGCAATGGACAGACTTCCTGGTTACCAACCTGGGCTTGTTTCTATTAGTGTCCTATTTTGGGCCATGAAGGAAAAAATAAATACCAACAAATGCATAAATGTAGTCTGTCATTGTGAAAATATATTTCAAAGCTTGCTATTTTCATGTTTACTGAAAACGGCTATTCCTGCAAACCATGTTAAGATAACAACAATGCCTGACATTCACTCGGAAGCACAAATAGTAGTTCCACTTGGTTTGATGGAGAATAGAACAATAGACGCCATTCTAAAAAACACGTCGATCCAGACTGTCGTTTCACTAGATATGTTTATAGACTCACGTTGCAAACCTCTATTGGCACACCGCCAGATATTCTTACACATTATAGAAACATATAATGTATTTTTAAAAGACAATTTAACGCAAATCGTGCCAAACGTTTTCAACTGGCTGAGCAAAAATCTACCTAATGTAAACATGTGCCGTGGAAATAAAGCCGATGACGAACAAAGCATTCTGTCTTTACCATATCAAACTATTCAAATGGGCTGTGAAAACATATCAGACAGTATGAAAGTCATTGCTCCGACAGGGGCACCGTGTCGTAATGATAGTTCGTATATAGTCATAGGAGGACTTTCTGGTTTAGGTTGGGAATTGATCCAACTGTTGGCAGAAACGGGTGCAGGAGAAGTGATAAGTTTGTCAAGAAGACAGATAGACGAGGAAAAACAGAATAAGTTGAACGAACTGACAAGGGCAACCGGTTGCCATTTTAGAACGTATTCTGTCGATATTGCTTCCTTTACAGATCTTAAATCAGTATTTGATCAAATTAAACTTAACAGCAAACCGGTCAAGGGAATTTTTCAAGGTGCCGGTATTCTTAGAGACACTTTATGTCACAATATGACTGAAGACAAATTAGAGGACGTATTGAAACCAAAAGTACTGGGGACATGGAATTTACACGTGTTATCGTCAATGTATCCACTAGATTATTTTATGGTACATTCGTCCATGACTTCTATCTTTGGAAACCAAGGACAAAGTAATTATGGAGCGGCAAACTCGTTCATTGATTGTTTAATGCATTACAGGAGAAGTAAAGGGTTATGCGGTCAGAGTATTAACTGGGGTCCTCTCAGGGTCGGAATGGTAAAGGAACATGGAATAGAAGATAAACTTAGAATAGGTGGCTTTGACCTGTTGTCGGTTTCTGAGGTCAAGGAAATACTTCTGAAATGTCTAGATTCTAGTCAGGTGCAAGTTGTTGTAGGAAAGTTTAATTGGAAAATTATTTCCAAACATCTTTCATATGCTGGAATACGCAATGATTTAACAAAGGAAAAATTTCGTTCGTTTACCTTGCGGTATAGTAATACAAATGATGAAGATATGTCCCCAAGTTTTCACGACAAGGTACACAGAGAAGACAATAATGATAAATGCAGTGAAATTGTTTTAAAAACAATAAGTGAAATTTGTGGAGTCGATATTGATAGCCTACATGATAGTACAATAATTCAGTCACTCGGATTTGATTCTCTTCAAGCTATGACATTTACACAAAAGGTCAGTGAAGCTACAGGTAAAACGCCGTTAACTCTGGTTTATTTACTGTCGCCAGATGTTTCCATCGGAGATATTACCAAGAAAGTATACGACGCAGTGCCAAACAAAGACCAAAAAAGAGATTCCACGGTTCAGTATTCGAGTAGATGGATTATGAATTCAATGACACCAATGGAAAAAATGATATATGATCAATACGAAAATGATCCATCTGATCCATCACTAATCATATTTGTTGATCTTGAAGTCTCCCAAAATATCGCTAAACCAGCACTGTGGAAAGAATTACTACAAAATGTAGTTTACAAACATACTATTTTAAGAACATTGTTTTTGCCAAACCAACCAGATGTACGATACGATGTGAGGAAAAAAGTTTTAAACAATGAAGAAGCAACTGTTCCGTTTTATACAGTGTCTAAGGTGGAGTTGGAAAGTTCTGACCTCCCGCGGTGTTATCAATCCAACAGGGATCATTACTTTTTTAATCCAGGTAAAGATCTTCCAGTGAGACTTCTATTTTGTAATGAAGGCAACGTCTGCTTGGTACGTATTGTATTTAATCACCTTTGTGTTGATCTTACATCAACAGGAATTTTAATGACGGATTTTATGTCGAAGGCAGACCAGATCAAGTCGAAGACTGTTAGCTCTACGTATGATGACGATATTGCATGTCTGGTCGACAAGAAACTACAGGCAGAGTATGCAAAACTTGATAGTTTTTGGAAATCTTATACACCAAAGCTTTTACAACCTATGACTTTGCGGCCTTCAAAAAACATCATCCTAGATCCGAATTGTTTTGATTTTCATCGCGGGAGAATTGACAAAGAAATAGTAAAAAAGATTAAACTTTTTCTTAAAAAAAACTTCGTGACACTTTTTGATTTTGTTGCAAGTCATCAGCAAATTTTATTTCACGCAATCTTAGGTGTTCAGAACATTACTTTATTTGGAGACATGGACATGCGAATGCATTTTCCGGAACTAATGAATACGGTCGGTAAATTGACAAATTCCGTAATACTATATACAGATATTCAAGATAACAATATTAATGTAACGTCATTTGTAAAGGACAATAAGAAGGTTATTTTGAAAGTTATGGAGCACAGCCTCCTACCATTTGAAGATGCTCTAAAATACGTGAAAGGCATTAATCTTGAGGACGTTTTTCTACACTCAATAGTCATGGAAGATACTTCTATATGGAAAGCTATGGATGGCAACTCAGACTTCAAGATAAAGAGGGCAATTACTGGCGATTATAATCATGAAACCGGACTGCTGGTTTGGTACAACTTAAGCAATGATCAGATCGATTTGGAGCTAGTATATAACACAGGAGCAGTAGGAAAATCCTATGCAGAGTTTTTGATTAATTCACTTACCATGATGATTGATGCTACAGTTACAGATCATAACCTATCTCTGAAGGATCTATGTCAAATTGTATTATCCGATAAAATCATCCCCGATACACCTACTGAAAAACCTGCTAAAAAGGCAGGTGAGAAAGGCGAAGACAGTAGGCGAAAGAGAAGAAAATTTACATTTAATAAATAGCTTCAAACGTGTAGTGAGTATACATGTTAATTTCTTTGTCACTAACATTGTTAACTGTGAAATTTTATATAACCAAGATAATAACACGTAGTAAGGTTATCTCACGCTTCATTTTATGTCCTGTCAGGTGTAAAAACGTATCTGGTGTACACATTTATTTATTGTTTTCTCCCTTTGCAACATTGTAAAATTCAATTTACTAAATTTATGATGCCCCAATTTTATGGATCAAAATCAAAATTACTATTGTTGAATAAATATGGCTAATTTTGGGTATGCTTTATGTACATTTCAAGGAGTAACCTCTCATCAGTAGCATTACAACAGAAACATAGGAAGTCAAAAATCCAAACACAGCAACAGAAGCACTCAAATCCAAGCAATCAAAATAGAAGCCAAATAAGCCGGCAGGGACACTTACTCCTTGTAATACTTTTTCGAAGCCTTTCCGTATTTTCAGAATTTTAGAATTTTAGCAAATGCAGCAATTTTCTGTAAAACATCATGTCAGACAGGTCTACATGTATCAGTATGTTTACATTCTTTATACGGAATAATAACACAGTGGTCATATGTAGTTAAGTTAATATAAGCAAGATAAGTTATGATAAGTTTTTAAAAGAATTAAAAGACTCCAATTGGCAGGCCGAAATCGTTAAGTCAAAGAACTGACAATCGCCAATAAAATAAAACAAAAGACAAACATACATTAGTTCGCACACAACACTACGTTGAAAACTAAAGCTTGAGAAACACGACCCCTAAAAATACACATATACACATATGCTCTACGGAGCTTTTGATGGACATAAAATTATTAAGCTCTTTTCTGGTACTTCGAGAAAACCTCACTCTATTCCTTCTAAACTATGATAATTTTTTTTTCTCTTTTGCCATTTTCGAAATTGTCTTTCAATGAAACTTCCCGACACGCCGTAATTATAATTTTGGCTTCTATACAACTATTTTTTTTTCTAGAGATCGAGCTATATAATATATCGTGCATTTGTATTTAAACATCCAAAAAGGGTTTATTATTGTGAAGAAATTAAAAAAAGCATTATGTTGTCAAAAGTGAAGGAACATATGCATATTTTACCACTTAAAATGGGATTGTAGTATGAATCGCTTCAAATTTGCTCTATCAGATTATGTACACACAAGTTTAAACGATAGCAAAGGAAATGTACTTGTGTTGAGTGACCAGATAGGATGCCAATATTACCTGTCCTTCGAAAATGTCAAACTACTATCCGTTCAATGAAAACCAAATGTTTTACCAATTATGGAGAAAATTGATATTGTAAAGCATTCAAGATAAACTATGAAAAATATTTATAACGAATACTTCAACAAAAACACAACAATAATCTGCGAAAAAAAATGGAAGAAAAGGCTACAACGCTGAATATCTTATTTATATTGACTTAACACAGATGTTATGTTTCTAATATATTTCATTTTCCAGGTAAAACTGACGTGAAGGGACGATAGCAATGGTATGGTCCGTGTACCCCTGGCAGAACGAATAGAAAGAAGTTACCATAGAGGCACTGAAGACAAATGTTGTGTCTTATTTGTGAAATATAGTTTATGTATGTTTGATTGTAATTTTGTATTTAAATATTTCATACATTGATTCAATATTTTTGTTTACCAATTAATTTTAATGTTTTTGTTTTGGTAAAAAAAAAAATTTCAGAGTTGTAATATCTTAATTAGTTCAATTTACATTTATTTTGTCACCTAAGTGATCATTGTTGATTTTGATGAGAAAAATTGGTCTCCATTTGTTTTCATACACTGACTATGTTTGGAAAACGGGAAAATTCTAATGCATTTACAACCATAATGCATTTATCTTGAAGTTGAAATAACGCTGAATTGACAGAAATACTTCGATTCGAAGATTTCAATACAAAATGCATTTCAATCTTCATATTTTATTTGTTTGTTTGGATAAATTTAACACGAACAAAAACTCCATTACATATTCTTTGACGGCATAAACATTTAAAGAAAAAAACATATTTATTTTTTGGCTTTGTGAAATATAACTTGTCTGCTTTACATGTATCAAAACAATCGTTGTGTAGATGCTTCACGCATTAGAAACTGCCAAACTTTTGAAAATATTGATGTTTATTTTTATGCATGTCGTATAATATAGATTTATGATAAGCATACTTATGTATTACTAATTATCCTTTTATTCTCTTTAATGTCTTCAACATATTAATTTATTAATTATTAGGAAGACATTTATCGGGTATCTATAGGCATTTACGACAGTCCTAACTCAGACGAGATGTCATAAAAATATGTTAATTTATCAGAATGTTATTATAATGAATTTTGTTTTATTCTTTTCAATGACCGACTATGTTGTTGTTTGAGCTCATCATGTGGTCATTTTTGGCTTAAACACAAAAAATATGTGGATGGTTTTTTTTTCTGGTAGAAATAATGTCACTAGATCAAATCTTGGTGATTTTTAAACAAAAATTAATATATATTGCACGTATTTCAAAAATATTAAGAACTGGTGATTTTTTAAATCTTTTATGTGGAGAAGAGTTATTTTTATTTTAATTCATTATTGGAAAGTGTACATCTCATCTAGTTCATAACCATTTTTTAATTAAAAAATTGAAATTATTTATGGAACTTTTCCCTTTCATTGAAGTGGCAGAACAATTGAATTTTTAAAAAGCACTAAATGTCCATTTCAGATTTTTAATGATTTTTTTTTTTAAATTTAGTACCTCTGAACATCGGTATTTTTTGTAAAATGCTGGCGATAATCATTGTCAACAAGATTTTGGAAAATTGGCAATCTATACACCATCAAAATATATTTAGTTTTTTTTAATTGTAGGTTTGTTGTGCATTTTCTAATAAACATTTTGGTTTTGATAACGTTTTGTTTTAAAATATCGGAGTTTACCAAATGACTAGACTGAAACCGTAAAGCAAGAAAAAACCAATACAAAACAGTACATAAAACACTACCCAAACAAGTAAACCTTGAACCCTAAAATACACTACCTAAACAACTAAAGCTTGAACCCTAAAATACACTACCCAAACAAGTAAACCTTGAACCCTAAAAAAACACTAAGCAAATAACTAAAGCTTGAACCCTAAAATAAACTACCCAAACAACTAAAACTTGAACCCTAAAATACACTACCTAAACAACTAAAGCTTGAACCCTAAAATACACAACCCAAACAACTAAAGCTTGAACCCTAAAATGCACTTCTCAAACAACTAAACCTTGAACCCTAAATTACACTAAACAAACCACTAACGCTTGAACCCTAAAATACACTAACCAAACAACTAAAGCTCGTACCCTAAAATACACTACCCAAACAACTAAACCTTGAACCCTAAAAAACACTACCCAAACAACTAAACATTGAACCATAAAAAACACTAGCCAAACAACTAAAGCTTGAACTTGAACAACAGGAACCCTAAAAACACTAGCCAAACAACTAAAGCTTGAACCCTAAAATACACTACCCAAAGAACTAAAGCTTGAACCCTAAAATACACTACCCAAAAAACTAAAGCTTGAACCCTAAAATACACTACCCAAGCAACTAAAGCTTGAACCCTAAAATACACTACCCAAAAAACTAAAGCTTGAACCCTAAAATACACTAACAAAACAACTTAAGCTTGAACCCTTAAATACACTAACCAAACAACTAAAGCTTGAACCCTAAAATACACTACCCAAACAATTTAAGCTGGAACAATACGAACCCTAAAAACCAAGTCTAGGGTATGCAACTCCTGCTAAACTAGTGGCACTCGTCGGAAACTCAGTAGTCACAAGTCAGTGGTAATCTATATAAAGCAAATTAAGTATTTAAATTTATGTCAATCGTGAGATGTGTATCTTGTATCGTTCAATAAGGTCATGACTGCGTCAAAAAATTTCTGAAGGGATGACAAATTTTTCCACGAGAAATCCTTGTTTAAGTAGCTTTATTGTCACCAGCACAGATATAGAACAATGAATGCTCCTTTTGCAGAATCTGATCCTGACATTTACAAAGACATTCATTTTCTATAATTATAATGTATATACCAAATTTATTATTGATATCAATCTGCAAGTTTTTAAAAATTATATATTTAAAACCCTTTTCCCATGAAAACCCATATAATAAACATATATTCTGGAAAATATTATAGCTGAGAATGTCCGAGGATAAGCAGGATTCATTTATCATCACCCCTCATATTAGGTTGCTCTCGTCCTGAATAAGCCCTTTCCGAAAACGCATTTCCAGTCTTGGTTCCTTCTAAAATTAAAATTTACCGTTCTTGTTCCGGGTAGTATGATGAAAAGTTTCCATAAAAATCACCGCTAAAACGTGCTTTAATTTCTGTCGAGGACAAATAATAAAAGCTTTCAATTTTAGTTTTTTTATAAAATAAAATTAAAATGTAGAGCGTAAATACCTTAACTTCTTCTGGCAGTCGTAGAAAGCAAATGCTTTAAGAAAAAATTACAGGGAAAAGTTGGGTTTTCTCCCTGATGCACTACCCACAAAGGGGAACAACTCTTACAAAATCTTAATTTTGAACCAAACTCGGACTTCCGGAAATAGGTTTTCGAAAAGGACTCAGCATTATACTGAATCATCCAATCAATTTTCTTTACACTATAGATTCATTGTACAATAATATATGTGTCTTTATTTTTATGGCTAATAATTAAGTCATAGTCCAAAACGACTGGAACATTGCAACTACATGTAGGTCAAAATAATTCAAAAATGCGAAATAAGCTGCACGGAAAATTTTATCTTTTAGAAACATAAAACAAGTTAGTGTTTTGTTTTTGTTTGTTTGATTGATTTTATCGCTTATTTAGACAAAACATTTTATAATAATCAAGAGTTTGAGGGTCAAATGTAAATAAAATAAGAATGGTTACTGATATTATATCACAGAAATAAGAAAATATCGAGTAGTGGACGGATAAACGAATTTAGTCCATTTTTACTTCACTGTCCACGTCAATGATATTTATCGTGTATTAAAGTTACATCTGTTAAGCATTTATTAACATTCAGATATCACAATTATCAGTTATTGTGTATAAATTTCACTGATAATTAAAGATCCAGCCTTCTGTTTTTCTTTTGTTGTTCTATAAAATGAATATTAATTAAAAATTGTAAAAACAACGTTTTAATCCTCGGAGACAAATAGTATCGGATACAAATGCGGGTTGCTTTTCCGGCAAAAGAAATATGCGGGTATTTATCACTCATCGATCACCGGTTTGGTTTAATAATCTGTCTTATTAAGACAGTCATCACCAATTATTTGCTATTTGTTATAACTTTAACCAGATTTTTCACGCCATTTCAATAAAGTCTTTCTACATAAGGATGTTTTTAAAAGTATCAGTGGCCCGAGGCCGGAATGGAGGGGATACAACGTATTAATGCGGGTGTCGCACTCGGCCATATGTCCTTACTATTGTAAAAACGCAATGAATAAAAAATGACATTCGTCGTTTTGATCCGAGATAAAAGGTTAAATTGGGAGAAAGAGATGAGAGTTTTATTTGAATTGGTTGTCGCGTGGAGAAGGCATCGATGTGTAACGAATACTTTTAATGTCTTTTATTGTAAATACAGTGTAAATTTGAATTTTAACAATAAGGTTAGTTACCTTGTTAATACCTGCTGAGAATCAAGTATTAATATCGCTCGGATTTCGTGTTCAATTGAGTTTTGTTTCATGCTTAATAAGATTTTCACAAGTGATTTGGATAAATTATTTATTTATTTAAAGAGGACTGCCTACAATTCTAGCGGTTCTCTTCAAATTTTGATAAATAAACACTTAAACAAAAGTGTAGGGGAGTGGAGCACGTCTTCAAATTTTACAGAAAACAACTGTTAAAATATCTGTTTTGGGTTCATTTGATTTAGAATTTTTCATGACTCTTAGTTGTCAGGAAAAATATTTCTTCTTTGTCTATTGTGTAAATATAGTATTCAAAAAAAAAGATGAACTAGCATTATAGAATATATCCATTATCAATAACTAAAGGGAATGGCTTAACCAGAGAACTTATGCAGTGCAGAATCCACAAAAGATGTGGATAGTGTCTTCTGGTCACATATTCAATAATCCTCCTTTTAAATATTAATGTAATTCAAGTTCTAAAAATATTTCTTTGTAGAAAAACTTTACAAAGTTGTGCAATTAATCAGTTTAGAATCATTGTAACAACTTTGTCTGTAAATTCATAATAAGATTACTTAAAAACATACCAATAATATTTTGTCCCACCGGCTTAGCTTTGTTTGATGGACAATAAAAAACACTACCTTGAATTGAATAATATCATTTATTAGTTAAATGACGAAAAATGAGTTAAATTTTGATTGTTTACCATCCATTTATCTAGAGATACAATTGACAGGTTTATAGTTGTATACATATTCATTTTAATATGATTTATACAGTTTATACCTCACCATGATTGATTAAATATAGTGCAGATACTGTAAATCCCTCCTCCACTGGTTTTCTCGGTTATTCGAGCCCCTTTGTTAATTTAAATAATCGTCCTTCATTTTATAAAAACAAACAATTTTGCAAACATTTAAATGTGATTACCGAGTTTTACACTTAAAACCACCAGTAATTTGTCAATAATAACATTGTCATTCATAAATTTACACCTCAAGTTTAACAAAAGGGTCACTCATATCAACCTTAAATCATTGTAAATATTATTAGCTTGCATATAAGCAAGAACTGTCATGCTGAACATGGAATGTCCTAAAATTTGCACTTTCACTTTCGGTTTGCCATATTAAGTTATCAACATTGGAAGCCTCTTAATTTGAAATTGTGGCAATAAATTCAACCCAATATCTTTTCAAAATTTTGCCAGAACTGTAAGCTTTCTAACAGTACCAAATTTGTTGCAAAATCTCAAGTGGTTAGATTCTACCACGTTGAAAGAGTACTTTGTTTATGTAGAACTACTTATAAAATGCCTTCCACGGACGTTTGTTTTACACCTTTACATAAGACTAGGGTTTTTTATAAAACAAATAAGACGAGTGATCTGAAAATAAGTTTTTTAAGTCGAAAACTCTTAATACATATTCAGCCGTAAATCATCAATCTGGTGCATTTTTTGCATGATGTTTATACGATTAAGGTTAAGCGGAGTTTAGGTCTATGGTATGAAAATTGTTCTGAATTACTTTGCAAATAGTTTGCATATATATTCTGACTTGCAATGTTTACCAAATAACTTTTGTTTGCAAAAATAAAATCTAGTTGATATTTGAACATCTGACCGTTTGCGCAAATAATTTTAGCTGAGATAAAAAAAAATACTAAGTTAACGAGGTCCCTTTTTAGCCGGCATGACGTAATAACGTCAAATCAAAGGTTTAAAATTGAATTATGAATACACTGGTAAGACAGTTTGAAAATTTATCATTCGTTCGACCAATTAAATATTACCAATAGTATATTATTTATATACTCCGACACCGATATGTTAGTTTCTGTTGAAGTAGCTACCTCCATTTGATAAACCCTCTTATAAGGTCACCTTGGGCATCCGGTCTAAAAGTCATGTAACATACATGTATATGTAGTGTCTATTTGCAACGCTTTGCCTTGGGACTATTTTGTTTTTATAATAATGAACGTCGGTCGGTCCGTCCGTCTCCCTGTCAATCGTCACATAACATGTCCTTTTGTAAGCCTTCTTTTCTGTAGTTACATAACGAATCCGTCTTCCAATCTTTCGTCCGTTTGTAAAATTTGTAGGATATCACCACCCTATGTATATGTGTGCACAATCGTGGGTAATTTCTAGTGTAATAATAAACAATTCCAAAATATGTAAGATCTTATACCCCAAGTCCATCTTTAACGTAAAAAGACAATAGGTTCCATGTTGTATAATTATTCATTTATCGTTATGAATATTTGCAAAACAGTTTAATCCACAAAATTTCTTATTTTTTAAATTTTGATTTCAATATTTATCATGAAAACCTTTTTAATAAATATTAAAATTATATAAATTTCCAAAAGCCCTGTATAAAATGCAAACAATAAAACAAGCTCATTAATGTATATCAAAGCAAATGTAGCGTTCCTGGTACCCGCATACTTCTAGTGACAAGCATAGCACAGAGCCGCCTACCGAACCGGCACGTGCTTTCTATGAACACCCACTAAAAAAGCACGTGACGCCCTCTTACGAAAATTTGTTATTATTATTTGTTAAGAATAAGAATGAAGAAAAACACGTGTTTTACAAGATTTAAAAAGAAATAAAATCGGTATCAAATTAAATTAACATACATTAAGCCTCATAACGCCACCAAAAATAAATAAATTCAATGTTTAACTAAGAGATCAACAGAAAAGTTCGAGGTAAAGATGAATCGTTTTGAAATAACCGATGAAATTTTAAAACTGTGTCTTTATGGAAATATGTCTAGCAATATCGTAACCTTTGAAGGTAGGTTTTTATAAATTTATCTATTATAATTATTGTGTCAATTTTTATTGATATCTATCAGGGTTTTTATTTTATTTTTTTTGGGGGGAGGGTATCCTCTATGGTTGAATTTCAAATACAACCAGATATTTTTACTTGGGTAGTGCTAATTTAATAAGTTATGCAAAGGAGAAGGGGTGATAGACCGAATATTTGACTTAAATTTAAATTTTATGACAAAACAATAAGTTTTTCTGATAATGCTTTTTAATTATTTTCTTTTAATAATACAAAACTTATTCTCATATAATTTTTCAACAAACAACGGTGGCATTTATAACTGTTTTTACAAGAATGTTATATTTTCTGTAAGAAAACAACTTTTTGGCGTTTTTGAGCACACAAAAAGAACAAGTACAATTTTTAACAAAACATTCCTACTTCATAAACTTCAAATTGTGCAAAGTTTGGTTCTGCACAGTAAATATAAGTGTTAAAAAATAGAACACCCATTGAACACTTTTTGTTACACTTATTGAACACGTCTAAGTATTACCAATTTTAACACTACTGTTCATCCAATGAATGTCTGCTGTTTAAGTTTTACACACTAAAATGGTCAATTTTGAATGATCCAGTGTTTTATTTTTAAACACTTGATGTTCTAGTTTAGAACACTTTAGTGTTTCATTTTTGAACACTTGGTGTTTACGTTTTGAACGCCTACATGTTATGATTTGAATGCTTGGTGTTAATATTTTGAACACATCCAAATGTACAGGAATTGAATGCTCTG